>UZAF01016546.1:8898-76513 GCA_900617895.1 Haemonchus placei
TTTAAAACTTCTACACGTGATTTTTGTAACGCTCTTACATTTTCAACATCCAAACACACATACCCACACCTAGAGTAAAATAAATTTGGACACGCGAGAAAACTCAGCATCGATGAAACAACCCAAGAAATGGGTAGAGAAAACGTGTAGATGGAGACGGTTGTAGAGAGACCGCATATACAAATGAGGTTCGCATTTTGTGAACAACTTATCTGCTTCACTCATTTCTTGGATTGTTTCATCGATATCCACTTTTTCATGCATATCTGTCTTGTGATTGGGCTTTCCCCTCCACCTCAACAAATTTTAAATAAGTGCGGTGGTAGGTGATATATAGGTGATTCAAATGAGAGCCGAAACAAAGCGCTAACTTAAATTAGTAAAAAAAGGTTCAGGGGCTTTCATTCGTATGAAGCACGTTTTGCAAAAGAAAAAACGACAGTGGGAAACAAACCTTCTTTTGTAACCTGGCGAGGGAGAGCACTGCCACCACGCCACGGGGACCCTTGTAGCCGTTGCGGGCAGCTGGGCTTATCAACTGCCACTACTTCTCCATGCTTAAGCATGCAAATTTTGAACGCTCACAACCTTTTTGGTAGACTCATTTTGCAGTTTTGATTTCCATATTGCTTAATAACTTTCCAAGCCCTATCGATATACATAGGTCTCTATTCAAAGTTCCATGGGAAGTTGAAACCCTTCCCTGGTTAGTGCGAGTTTAGCTTGCACTTCAGGGCATAGTTCACGTTGATTTTGGGGCTACGAGTTATAGACGAGTAATGGAAGTGATAATCTGGAATTGTGCAAAAGCGGTGAAGAAAATGTAGAAATCGCCGTGTTTAGAGAAACATTAGGCTTCAAAGGCTGTGAGGTTAGGGGGTGCAACCTCTACAGTAACACCTCTACAGTACTGCATTAGAAGAATTTTCGACCATGCTGAGATGAATTGAGAATGGCTTATATACTAAACTCCACAGCCAAGACCGTGAGAAGTCGTCCGCATTTAGGTGTGTACGTCGAGTATACCCTTAGGGGGGGGGGCCTTATTACGCTATACTTCAGCCGTTTTTCGACCAGCAGCATCCTTTCTCCTATCCGAGGCGAGAGCAACCTCATCAGGCGATGAAGTCTCAAAAACCATTTTTCCGTGAGGTGTGCCTTTAAAATCAATAAGGTTTACTGTAGCTCAATAGCCCAAGTATGGTGAATATCTCGATGAACAAGGCTGATTGCAGGAGGTTTTTCTTATAACTATGTACGGTTTGATTTTTGATTCGTTGTAAGATTTCTCAGACTTGTAGTGTGATAGCTGTTATATACTAATACTAATCGAGCTATAAATAGCTTAAACCGTGTACTTTCGAAATCATTCCCCCATCTCCATTGCATCTTCACTTTCGAATGAGAAGATTCCCTTGATGGAAATTGAAGAGAGGGCTTGAGGAGTCTAGCCAGAGGCTTAGCGTGTCCATTACCTTTAATAAAGATGTTTTCCGTTGCTTGAGTTGTTATTTTTTGAAGGTTGGTGGTAAGAGGGAAGCCATTGCTACTCAATCAAATGTTATTGCTGCTATCTATGGCCTTGGAGTTTATAAACACAGCTATATCCCTCACATCCAGTAAATCAGCCAGTGAATAAGAAATTCGAGGATCAAGGAGAGATGTAGTTGTTCTGAGGTGAAATGTGAGGCATTCCATAATTCTCTTTGTACCCATAACACTCGGGCGTTCCTGATGAAGTGTTTTTTGTGTTGATCAAAACCAAAAGTTCTCTCTGTCGAGGAAATCGTCCCCGAATCCCGGGTTCCTCTGAGTGTGGGTCAGATTCTGAAAAGTTAGAAAAAATGGATGCGGGCGAAATTGGGAACTGCAACATACAGTGCAGGCTCGTCCTTTTTTTCAAATAAAATGAAGATGGAAAGAGAGCGTTACTGATATTTTATGCACAGTCCTGGCACAATGAAATTGTGAATTCTACCGTGTCCAACAAGCGAATGGTCTCCCATATCGGAACCGAGAAAACACGTGTACGGCAAGGAATGCCCGCTAAACATGTCCAGGAAACAGCATCTAAGGATCGTTTACTCCTTCTACGCAGTAGCCTAGCTTTATAAGCGCTCCAAGCTCTGGGATAATAGGTCAGGGCGTAAATTACCTAACACGGAGTACGGTAATTCTGCGCGGTCACGGTTGAGTAATTCTTTTAAAAATCAAAGTCTACATGAAAAGCATTACCAGAGATGGTCGGCGATTGTTCAAGTAACGTTGCGAAGAATTGCTTTGAGTCTGAAATTTAAAAAAATGCAATATTATGCAGAGCCAAAAGTTTAAATCGAATGTAATCATAATGATTTTATGAGTAGGAGAAATGCCTTTATTTTTCTTTCACTCTTAATTGTCTTTGTCGGAAGGATTTCTTGTGAAAAAGAATTTCGGAAGGCACCATAGCTCCGGAATCGGATGCCAAGTAAGAAGTACCGCAGTGAGACCCATGATTGAAGTATTAATATCTCAGATGAAATCCTAAATTAACGAAGTGCTTTACCACTCATCCGCTGAGCCATCACTGCAATATTTAGAGATAAGGAGAATATCGATTTTCTCATTGATTGGTCTTCGTGAATTATTGTAATGATTGAGTTAGCAGCCAAGGTGTCTACGAAAGTCGGATGCATGGCGCCTCCAGAGGACAGTTGCCTATACCGAGTGATGAGTATTTCTGCTCTATCCATTCTACGAAGATTTTTGAGCTCTAAACCTTACGAGTGAAATCTCATGATCCTCCCAAAGTTGAACCTCAGGGAGGAATTTGCTTCCTCGTGTTCGCCCATCAGGAGCTACTTCTAGGCTTTGCTCCGGAATTCCCTTAATCTACAATACGAGAGGGTAACGATCCACCGAGAAGGAGAATAACGAAGGATTGGTGGAATTTCCTGTATCGCTGCCATCATCCTCCTTTGCCTCTAAATCAAGAAGATTTGTTAAGGGGTGCACAATTTCCCCGAGTGTCCATCCTTTGACTTAGGCTTACGCTTTTACTCTCCTTACCCAGAATGAATCCGTGCTTCATTCTCATTTCGGTAATCCTCCTGGTTTAGCTCGAATATAAGTCAATATTTGAGCTAGAGCTTCGCCATATGTTGACGAACACAAGTAATTACCGTTTGCTGAAGTAATGTGGCAGTAATAACTATGTGGGCAGCATGGGCAGTTGGGAATGCCGAAGCACCGTTTTCATGACACTACCTCGAGGCAATACGATATTTTGGATGATCATCACAAAAGAAATTGTAAAAACCAGAAAGGCAGTGATGAGGGAAACGACTTATTTTCCCCAAACTAAAACTTTCAAAATTGAAATAGATGTTTTGCTTCTAGTAACGAATAGACAGAATCAGGCTGAAAGGTCTGGTTTCGGTCGCCGCCTACGTCGCCTCCATCCATACTAGAAAACTATCAAGTTTATCCTGTAGCCACTTTGGGAACTCCATTATCCTGTAGGTAGAGATTCTGTTTTTCGGAGCGCGATCAGGATGTTTTTTTCCGAAAGTTTTCGTGAAGCGAAAATTGGAAATCGGAAAACCGAAGCCCAATCAATTATGTAATGGCTATTTATTGAACCTTGAAAGATTGACACCGAGTTGCTTATCGCACATCTGCGTCAGATGCTTCTCAGCTCTTGGTGCTAATTGTAAGTGCGAATTGTGCAACCTCCACAGGTTCTATCACAAACAAGAACTCGTCCGTGTTGGGCATGCACGCCGCCTAAGCCGACTCTGGGGCTCTCACTATGCCTTGTATTGGCCGTTTTCCGACCCGACAACGTCCCCTAGGCTTTCTTTGGGTGTCGTAGGTCCAGAAAATGTAGAAAACCCACGAACTTTTTTTGCGTGAACTGTGTCTTTAAGGAGAAGAAGATGAAGGTCGTATAAAATAAGAGAATCCTAAGAAGATGTCTACGAAACTGAAGTTTTGTGAATGCACCGGTGCAGATTCCCCCGAAGCCTTTGATACCGTATCCGTGTAAAGAAGAGTTAGTTGTTGCATTCAAAAGTAATTATTATTATACGCAAGAAAGAGTAAGTTCTGGTATAGTACAGACAGTTTCGCTTTAGGTTTTAATTATATCAAAACTTTTGAAAAATCACTCACTTCCTTGTGCCGTCGTATAGGTGGGAACATTCGATGACTGCCTTCTCAATTGTAGCAGAGCTTAGAGCTTTCAAAGCTGCTGCTGCCACCGTTGCTACTATAAATGCTAACACGAGGTGAGGAGGTACATTCGAGGGGCTTCACCTCCACCAAGAAGGTTTCCCGTGTCTGCAAATTAGAAAAATAGGGTCTCTTCACGTATGGAAATTGCTCAAAACAATAAATAGGATTTAAATTTCTGAAAACATTCGATAGAAATGTTTTGAGATATTATGAAGGAGATGAGGAGTTTCCTATGAGGATTGACAATGTAGAAGCCTACGTGACGGTTATCAGTGGACGATGATGGTCAGATAGGGACGATGAGATAGCGCCGTAACCATAGCGATGAGAGGGATGAGACGATAAGCTGAAGCTTTGCCAAAATCCCGACAGACAGGCGCAGCACTTCAGCAGGGCTATACGAGGATAGATTTTATCCATGAACTGAATCTTAGAAGTTTCTGTTGTATGAAGGAACAAGTAGCGCAGTGGCGAATCGTACCATCTGTAAATACTCGTCCCCATCAGATCATTCGTATAAGTGAGCCTTTGTCAGCAGTAGACTTTACTTCTCTGGAATATATTTATGGGAATGCGCCATGAATTTACCTGGAATCAACTAATTGGATTAGTAGTGTGAACTCATTATTATACATGCATATTAATGCCATTATTCCAATTTTTTGCATTTTGAGACTTGGGATATCAGGTGAGATCAGAGGTGAGATTCGAGCATCTATTATTTGTTTCCTTTCCTCTCGTTTCCTTATCTTTATACGTTTGTTGAATTTATTTTTGCTGCTGCCACTGTATGATTTTGTTGTCTACAGGTGTTATTTTTTGAAGATTACAAAGTATTTGATTATAGGTGCTCAATTAATTACGTAGTATGCCCACAAAAGAGCGTCGTATGTTGCTAAGAGGCAAGACACGCTGCTACTACTTGCACAATCCATGGTTCGCTCCCTGTATGCATGAAAGAGGGGGAAGAGGAAATTGGTGTGTCGCTTGTTCGGTCAACCAAAAATGAACGTTTGTTTTTGTTATTAATATGAACGCAATATGCAATTGCTGTATTATTCCGGATAGAAGCCAACTGCATTGCGCACTGCATTTGATCTCTTTCGAACTTGAAGGGAACTTGTAAGCATTCCATTATTTAATTGGCTGATTAATTCAGTCCAAGTTGTTGTCCGAAATCCACTTGTCTGGTAACTCGTACCTTGACCCAAGCCTGTATTACCCCTTGCAAAGGAGAATTTGTGAAAAGAACAGCATCTGTCCTAAACCTGAATACCATAAAAGTCTGAAAACATCGATTTTCAATCTAGTGATCTTTTTCAATATTGATCAGCTGGAACTATTTAAGTTTCTTATATATGCATAGAAGGCAGACAACGGCTTCTGGGTTCATGCCGTCAAATATGATCGCAGAGTTCAATTGCACAGTCGGAAACGTGGCGTATCCCAAAACTTCTGATTTACAAAAAACACTGATGATTTCATATGGCACTCGGATGTACGGAAGGAATCGATCAGTATGATGAAAGGATAGTGCTCGTCACCATCGGTCCCTTTTAGGATGCGCCACGTTTTCGACTTCTTTTCAAAATCATGGAGACATTGGAACGCAGGGGGAGAGTTGGGACATGTCTATGAGGTCGCAATTAAGCGCGAGATAGACTGTTGTACGGTAGGATTCAAGCCAACGTGCTCAGGACGTATTCGCCATTTATTGCTCAGAGATTGGGTTGAGCTGTTCCGGCCCAAACTTAACCTTTACACAGCGGTTATGGCTGAGAAACCAGAAATCTTGGGCGTGTTCCCTTGTTGCGTTTATCGTCATAACCCATTTACTTGTTGTGGTAATAGTCCTTCTTTCAGGGAAGGTGAGACAGGATAACTCGTTCCCGATAAACTGCTACACCTGATAAGCGCCCTTATTGATAAGTGCCGACATATGTATCAACCCATTAAGCATTTGAACCGTAGCTGCTGAGATTTCTCAGGCAACAGTAGACCCTCATGGCATACAATTCGTGGCCCTAATCTGTAGAATAGGGGTGCAATTCAAATTCCTCACTTTACCTGACCCCGGTGCTAAACAATGCGGAAGTTGGTAGTCGAATAACGGGCACCGATAACGCTCAGAAGGCCTACGACCGCGAAAAAAAGAGATGAATCGGTCCGTAACGCAGCGCCATAAGTTGATTGATGAATCCAATTGATACACTCTTCTCTTCATCTGCTTCCGATCTCTCTGTGACCACGGTAGGCAGCGATCGGATGCGATCCTGTGGACCTTGACAGTGAAAAACCGACACGATAATGATGATAGCGCTCGAATGGCGCACGACAGGTCGGCGTCGTCGTCGCTGCATACCACAACAGCGCTAGCCACCAGCCAGCGGGCCAAGTTTTGCCCATCATCCTTCGTCCCTTATCAGTTGGTTCGCCCAGTCGCCACTTGGCCACCAGCCAACCACTATGGGAGTTGACCTTGCGGCCACGCCCACATTCTGACTATCTCTCGTTCAACTGGTTTCCGATTGTTTTCTCGATGCAGCCACCACCCAACCAGCCCATTATCAGAATCTGCCCGCTACCATGGTCATGGCGCCAGTCGCCACTATCTCCAGCACGCTCACTTTCCTTTTATGTAATGATTATGATAATCATTTTTCTGTTACCGTAACTATGTGCTCCTTCAGCTAATCTCTGCTCCAATTATTATTATGTTTGAAGTGTTTACAACATATGTCGGCTATCTTTTGAAGTTGACTTTATTGATTCTCAAAAGTGATGACAATAAGAATTTCGTCTGGGTTTTGCTTCACGTTATCACAGCCGACCTTGACATTCCGGTAACATTTATTGCTCGCTCATTGATTAGTTTAATCTTGATTAAATTTTTAAATAGTCTTGATTTTGAAAATGATGATGTTTTTCTTTAGAAGAGAGGGAAAGTAGTCAGAGACGAGGGGAGGGATTGATGATCTAACAGTTTTTCCAAGTTCCTAACGCTTCAAAGGTGGGGGAAATGGAAAAAGAATTATTACAATTAATGGATGTACGTGATTTTTTCCATCCATAGAAAGATTTTAGAGCATTTATTTATTTATTCATTTGTTTACTTATGCACGAAGGGTACGCTAAATTTGTCTGTTCTGGAAAAAAAGTATAAAAGGTCCACATTTAAAAAAAAGGAATTAAATATGAAAAAAAGGTAAAATATGCAACACAAAACCACAATTGTACTTCTTTATTAGTGAAAATAGATCGTTCTCGAGAAGTTTTCAAAACATTTCTTTGGTATACGCCACGTATCCTACTACCATGCAGGTTTGTCACAATCAGGTGATCTTTTCATCTGAGGTGGGTTTAATCCACGAAAATGTATGTAGTAGCGGTGCTCGTTACCACTGTTCTACCACCGTTAAATTATACATTCCTCATAAAACCGTTTAACCATATCTAGTATTGATTAGGAGATCATCAGAGGAATTCGTAGCATATCAGAAGTGAAAGAGTATGAGTTGAGACGGGAGTTGTCCCTTAACTGTTCTCTGGGCCATTTTTGCTGATGAACAATCTTCATAAAGAGCTTTTAAATGTAGGATTTTATGAGTTTATGACCAGACCGTCTACGGGTTCTCTATCGTTGTCGATGTTGAGTCATAATCAAATACTTAACGGAATTACCAAGAACTTCAACCTCTTTCCAGTGTGTGTCTGTTTGCTAGGCCCCATATTTGCTCTCCTTTTCCAAACAACTTTGAATTTCAGAAAAAACCGAGTTAGAATTTTTCGTAGCTATTACTGCTCAAAAAGCAAAAGGTAAATTATTTAGTGCTGCTCTGGATTCCTTGTATGCGCCATGCACTTGATCTTCGTTCAGCTATTAGAGCATTGGAAAGGATTCATTGAGTTTTATGTTTCTGCTATGGCTTCAACAAGACTTTTAGACAGTATTATTTTCTATGAACGGAACTTTTTTTGATATTTGCTTTCGCTTTGTTAATATTTTGATTCGAAGCAACTCAAAAAAGCAAACTGTAGGTAATTGTGACAAGTAAGCAACAAAAGTAAACAGCCAAGATAGGATTTTTTTTCTAAATGGTTGTTCGGCCTGAGTGAGATTGATGCAGTTCTCCTAGACGGTTTTGCTGTAATGCCATCACCCTTTACTGCTTAACTTCCGCTCGGTGACGGCTTATTTACTAGTTGCCTTCGATTGGCTTCCGGTTGCCATCACAAATGACTGATATGGTGATGAAGCTGTCGATTAGTAACACACAACAACACCTTCGCATAGGCACTATAACGGCCAAAACCAGCTAAGAACATAGAGCCGGTTGATTTCCGAAAATAGACTTCATTTTCACATCGAAAACTGGATTATAGACAGAGCACCGCCCCTGGACAGAATTTCAACCAGCAATTGATGTTTTTGGGCATTCACCCTAACCACAACGCTATTGAGCTCTTCGATGCTCCCACTCCCTCCCTGAGACTCTGAAATTGTTCAGGCACGAAGTTTTTCAATGTACTCTATTCTAATATTACCAGAACCTTTTCGATTGATTTCGATCCGAATAGCAAATATTGACAAGCAGGAGCATTAATTCTAGACAACTATAAAAGCGTTTCACCGTGGTGACTTCTTGAACAGTCAAGTCCTTATAAAAGAAACTTATCTTAATCGAATTCCCTCGGATGCGCCACATACTCAAGTTCTAGTCAGATTTGTAGGTGCATTTGTAGCGGATCTTTCTTTTACAATGACTTGAGCATCGCCTTACCTGTTCAGACGCCCTGTCATTGATGTTATTGTTATTGCTGTAGATATGTCTAGTGTTGTAAATATTGTTATAGCCATCATAAACAATAATACAGTATCTAGCCCTTCATTACCATTTTCGAGGCAGAAATTTTTCAAATTACAAAATGGCTGCATCGGCGAGTATATCATTGTATTCAACTTATTGAAGTGCACTCGGAAAGCTCAAATGTGGTTATACCAATGCCATAAGTCCTCCTGCTGCATTGCCACTTCGAAAAGCATGTATTCTGACGTATCTGCTGCGCTTTCCTTGTATGTAAAGGTGCGGATCGGAGATCGCAACTGGGCTTAAAGCACGTTGACAATAAATCTTGACGAAAGAAAAACTCCCTATACAGCACTGGACTCTTTAAATCAGCCTGCAGACCGCGATTGCAGAAGGCTCGAGCTTTCTCGTCGGTGCGTTTACTTTCCACTCTTTACTAAATTACCACTATTTTCTTGATTTCATTGAAATTATTTTATCGTCGTTACTATTTTATCTAGTGGTTTTATATTGGTTTCATTAGCAAATATTGCAATGCGTAACTAGGGTTCCAGAAATCTCGTAAAAGGCCGATTACTGATGAGCCTTTATCAGTGTATATTTTTCATCTTTGATGCGCAAATTATCCGTAAAGAAAGGCGTGTTCTCTGCATTTTTTTCTTCGTAAAAGAAAAACTGATGGGCAACTCATATCCTGACTCGAAGTCTTTTTAACAAACACATTGTTTTTAGGAAAAAACCCTAAGATTCGGGGTTTATAAGTCAGTTACTGTATCTGATATGTTGATGCTCCCTTCGCTTTCACACTACAGGGATTGTATCTTGTGAAGTAGCTTTCTGTTTTATTTATTTATTTATTCATACACTCGACTGAGTGCGCCAATATGGGGAACTGAGGACAGGTGTTTTCGGAAATCTCCGAACCCAGAGGTAGACATACCCTCCTGAATTCTTACCACATAGGAAACGCTTAGCCATTATGAAAAGGTCCTATTCAACATCGGTATATGCTCTATCCAGGTCCCTATTCGCCAAAATTTCACGCTTTCTAGAACCAAGAAGCAGCACGGGAAAGTCATATACCGTATTCCGATTGAAGAGGCATGGGAGTTTTATATACAGTATCTCAAGGCAGGAGGTTTGAAAGGGAACTGTGCTACCAGTTTTACACTGAGATCTCAAATTAGTTGTTTTTGTAGATTGATTGATTTTTAAATTTAAGTTCTAGAATTTGTTAAGTCTATCACCTTTTTTATGGGTCACTCTTTTGACCGTATGGGGTATATTACACTGTTACATTGTCAAAGACAGCTGACTAATGACTAAAACTGTCTCTTCGATACGTATTCGATTTTGAGTACCGTTCTGTTTGTACCTACTTTACAGTAACTTGTTACAAGTCATCCGATAAGGCTCATAGGGTATCATATTTACTCAGTTATTTACCAGTAATCATTGGAGAATGAGCGTCTGTTGGTTGTTTTCAATGGTCAATCCCTTATCGAGCCCATTACGGCTAGCGCCAATGGAATCGATCGTTCTGCACTTCAGAACGGTGTGTCAGTTGGCGTTGGCTTGGTCGATCGCTCGATCTGTCCGTTGATCGAGTAGTCGATCTGTCGATGATCGTCAATTGTCTATTGCTGACAGTGTCTATGGCTAGAGAAAACTCGTACTTTTCAGATAGATCCGCCCTTTTTCGACGAGAAGATAATGGCATGGTCATAGTGTAAGAATGCAGCAACGTCTACAGCATCAACTACTTTTTCCATTACTTTTATCGTGTAGGTAGTACTTTATAGTGTTTTTGAGAATTTCAAACATTTCCGGTGTAATGAATGGAATGTAAGATAAGCGGACATACCTCACATACCGGGCGATTTCGACATTCTTACGGGTTGAAAGGCCATTAAATGAAATCGCTCCTTAACAAATCTTATTGGTCATTTTCATTTCAGTTACTCCTTTTAACATGAAAGGTCAATCATTCTCCTTTTGGAAAAAGGCGATTCGGAAGAAAAATCAAAGACGAATGCCTGTGAATACCTAACTCGTCTTATTGGCCCTGAGTTTACTTAACAATGAGCGCCCAACCGCCGGCCAAAGTCTGCTGGCATGTGGATTCAATCCACTGGTGGATTTTGGGTAAAGGAGTTTATTTCTGAGTGGTATACCACGCCAGGAGACAACTGATCATGCCACTGGAGTACAGCGAGACAACTAGCTAGGAATCGCCGCATCGGGTATAAGGTCACGGGTCTCATGGTGGGTTTCTAAATAAATGGTTAGGTATTTGCTAACAACCTGAAATGCCTTTACTTGTCGAGGAGCAAGCTTTGAGCTTAGCTTGGATCAGGCACTTTTAAGGCAGCTTTTCGGAAATAATCACTTAAAACCGGTGTACATGATCATGATTATCTACTTACAAGTACACGACAACCAACCGCATGCCCCCCTGGAGTCTTTCTTCACGCCAAGAACGAATGCGTAAAAAACGGTGAAGCTCCTGGCAGTCTTGTTTTCGGTCTATACCCGTGATAATCGTTCAGTATGAAACGCCGATTTCGTGCGTGTCCAGTTCGTTACCCCATAATCGTTTATTTGATATGTTTCGACGTGTTACACGTGCAAATGGGAATCGTTTTTCTCCCCATGGATGGATGTCAAAGTGGGAAATATGGGTCGGGTTGTCCGGTGGAAGTACAGAGCGGAAGAACACAAGTTTTTTTTCGCACATCTAGGATGTGACTGTCGAAAAAAATGTCACGGTTCCTGAACATTCACAGCGATGTCAGTAATCCTTTTCGTTACGTACCTGTCTTTTGAGGAATGAGTTCGTTCAGGGGTTCTTGCTGCTGGGGTCACTTGGACCGAAAAAAACTGTATCCCAATTTAAAAATCCTTCTAAGGACAACACGATACATAATTGAACAGTGAAGGTATAAAAGCGTTGGTGCTAAGCAGTTCGCCTTGGGCAAGGAAATCAAAAAATGTTCCTAGAAGTCCGGAAAATTCATCTCTTCCCACATCGCTCAACTTTCAGCATTATACAAATTGAGGGTACAATAATCCTAATTTTGCATAGGTCCATCCGGTGGCTCCATGTTTAGGAATATCGTTCGACCGCTCAGTGGATGTGCCTGATGGCAGTGGTAGTTCTAAACTAATTTTGAAATTTCGAACAATATTAAGCGCTTTCTTCTCTTTTTTCTGGGCAATTTCCTAAGAGACAACACCGTTTTCCCCCCTTTTCGGGGCCTAAATCTGGTCTCAATCCAGCCTCACCGCTATTGTCTGTATGAATAGTCATTTTCTCTAGGTCTGTACGTGTTGGGAAAAGTCACTCTGAAGCCGGGCCCAGCATTTGCNTTGCTTTGACCTATAAGAATAGATAAATTCTAATTTTTGATATCCTACCGGGCTGCTTTTCCCTTAGTTTCGATCGTAAAGGTACTCGGAATCTTATTTGTAGTAATCGACCGAAAATGGTTTACTTCTTCCATTCAGTGCTCGTACCAACTGAGTGAATGAATATATTAGGAGGACAGGTCATTAGAGATGAAATTCTTTACACGACCCTGTAGGTGGTCACCTCTGATACTCCTCAATCAGTTTTGGGTCAAAATCGTGCCATGAGTGTCACTGACAAAGAGTCCGGGAGTACGGTACAAGGAGAAGTTCATTCGAACGTCTGCCAGTCTGTTACGTCACATTGGGTGACTCACCGATAGACTTCGTCTCTAGTGAAACGCGGAATGTTCTGGAAAAATTCCTATCAGAGGGCAATTAAATTTAGTGGATGCAGTGTAATGAAAGACAAGGAGGGCTTTTTTGGCGTTGATTAGCCCCATACGGGTGATGGGCGACACAATCCAGGGCAGCTGGCATCATTGGAAAGTGTATTTGGCATTAACAGCCATCTGCAGGGGCCTATGAATTGGTCGGCCTTCTAGATGAAATCGCTATGATCAGTCGATCTCTAGGGGACAGAAGTTTCAGTTAGTACCAGTAGACAGAAGGACTTTTTTACGATGTCTTCGTTTTCTGAAATAGCCCACGAAAGTGTTCCTCGGAGAGTGCGATAAAACCCATTCCCCAAATAGGTTACTCCCATGTTGTCAATGGGTGGACCCAATTGAAGGCAATTGCACTGAAAGTCATCATAAGAGATGTTTACTTTTCAATTTTGTATCGATGTAGAGGACAGAAACGAATCGGTACCAGTAAAATGACAAATATCACGTTTCCCAAAGTGTAAAGAGAAGAGAGTGCTATAATCGGAACAAACGGGAACATGATCATGTGATGTCGATAGTTCAGAGAATATTGAAGTTGTCAATAAATTTTGTAAACTATCAATATTTCTAATTGTTTCAGTTCTGTTTTTCCTGAATTCGTTGGCATCACCATTGCGAGGATGCGAAAAGAACAGTACAAGTGAGTCAATGGGTCTTTATTACTACTTTCCTGATGTTGTTGTTTTCACAGGACCTTTCCGATTACTGTAGAAGAGCTGGTATCCCTTCTTATATTCCCTTAATGTACTGCGCGGTTTTCATACCGTTTCATCAGGGAGCAAAGTGTCTTTAGGATGTAAGGGTAAGCCTCTGAGCGTTGAGCAAACCTTCCGAGGGAAGGGCCAAGCATTCGACTTCCATTTATAATCGTAGTGGCGTATTGAATGCGTATGTGGCCCAAAATGATTTGCGGTGGTCAGCTGGTGTACAAGTCACTGCTTTTATCCTCCCAGAAGAGTCCGGTGCCAATCAACACACCCGGGACGAAAGCTAAAGTGGGCTAATTCAGTTTTCTTTTTTAGCCTGAGACCATCCCTCTTGCACTCCCAATTAGAAGATCCTAAAGATAGAAAGTGTCAGTTGCTTCTCTGACATCGGATCCCACTGACCTTTGGATTGCTGGCCCTGTCGCCACCGTGACAACAACTTAATACCAGTGAAAGATACTATAGTTGAGGGCTTTCGACCGACCTATCCTTTAGTGATAACAGAGAAAGAAAATTTCAGCGATAAACCTTTTGAAAGAAAGCGATCTCTCCTCCCATGCATCTTAGCTTTGATCCCTCATTGTCAAGGAGCCCTCTGTTCTTGTTAGATGCCGCCGTTTCCTTCTCTCCAGGACACCTTCTGCCTCCCTTTCCCTTAATAACTAGTCCAACCACTTTTTGGCGAGAATCTGTAGAAAATACGCTTAATTTATGAGTTTTAGCGATACTTTGAAATGTTCGTTTTTGACCGCCTTGACAAATATCTGTCGTAACTGATGTATCATTGCTTGTCCAGAACTTTCCTTAGCAAATTCTGAGACGGTAAAATTTCAGGATGCTTCCAAGTATTTAAAGTATCGCTGTCCACATTACAAGAAGAGGATCTGAGTCGAAATTTGAAACCAGTGAAGAAATATGGCAACAATGTGTTTGCACCACGTGGCAATTCACCTAAACTTACTGAAAAAGTCATCGAAAGTATGCCAGCCAACGCGGATCCTCGAGTAAAAGTAGCCTTCTTTTTATTTCTTGCTTCATCTTCATGAAAAATAGTGCCCCATTGTTCATTTCAAAAATCTATACAGAAAGCCAATTGATCAGGTAAATAGTCAGCAGAAAATAATTGATTAGTTAAATAATCAATCATATAGATAATAGTCAGAATGTGAAAGAAATAAAAAATAGTTACCAGAAGATTCTGGGCTGGAATGGGATTCCAAGATTGTCTTTATTTCAATTTGCGACGCTGCAATATTAGCCTAGCTGCCTGTTCACATTGAGTGACGTACCAGCGAGCGGTCGCGGCACGGATACCATCTCATCCCCACAACCAATGAGATTCAGATTTTTTTGGGGTTACTTGTAGAATTTTCACCAATTTACTACAGTAATTGGCGTGATCATTGGTCTTTCGGTTTGAGCCTTAACTTTGGATAAATTTATCAAAGAAATGCAAAAAACTAGCTTTTTGACCCAATGCTCTAACGGCACTTTAACCGTATGAAAATATGTTTCCCCAAAAATTCGCATCAGTTCTAATTTGAAATGAATTTCAGGAAAACATCCTCAATAATAACTATTTTTTGAAAAGAGTAGACGCCGATGATGGGTCGTTATTCACCGACGATCTACAAGATCTTCTCCCACAGAATATTCAACAGATGCAGGTCGATTCCCAAAACTTTTCAGAACTTTTTGGAATTTTCGATCGTTGCGAAAACTTCTTTTAGATACCTAAATTTTTGAAAGTTCTTCTGAGAAACATTCTCTTTCAGAACAGTCCATCTGTTTCAATTGAGGATTCGCTACCAGTATATCTGATCATACTACTAATCGTTGTTGGAATTCTTGTCGGTGTCCTCGGTACCTGTTCAGTGCTGGTATTCGTTGACTACAAAAATAATCCGAAATTCGACACGTATGTTTTTTTTTGAGTTGAAAATTGGTGAAGTTGTCTTCGCAGAATACTGCTTTTCTTCGAGTGCGCCATGCATTTGACTCGACCACCATGTCGTGTTTTTTGTTGATAACATTTGAAAGGCTTCAAACTTTCAAAGCGATCGCAGAATTCCTGTTTGTCGATGATTTCGATCAATGCGTCTGAAATTTTTCCAAAGTTATGCAAATTGAGATTCGAATCATAAATCAGAGAAAAAAATTGAGAAAATTGGAATTCAAATTGAAATGAAGTGCAGTGCAAAAAATTGGTGTGAAGTGCTCTTCAATTTCTGTAATTTTATCCTTCAACAATTTAGCTTTTATCCATTTCGAATACGAAGAATGAATTGCTTGCTCATAGAGACAACAAAGACTCTTGATGTTCTAACATTAGGAAATGTAGTGTTCATGAGATGATGAGCAAACATTATTTTCCGATCACTCCTTTTTTGGTTCACACAGTTTTGCCTATCTCGTTTCAATCCATTGTTTACAAATTTGTCTTCATTCGAAAAGCCATCTGGTTGGGATATTGAGTAAATAGGAAGCGATTTATTCGAGCTTCCAACAGGCTCCGTCTGCTCATCCTCACGCGTTCCTGGACTTGTATCAGGTTCGAGAATGATCAAAGCGGAACATCTAGCTGAAGCTGTAACTGTCCGTCAAGCGCTACTTCACGTTTCTCACTTCTGCCTTATATCCACAGGGTAGATGTGCCGAAATGCTTAACCATCCGAACCATTTTGGGTCGTCAAGGAATGCATGGCGCAGTCTATTAATAGAAAGCACTTCTGGTTAAGGGCTTTTATCACTTACGGTCGGGACGATTGAATCAGTAAAGTTCCACATAGGAAGCTCCAGTCAGTCTCCGTATCAACTGTACATTTTGATCCTAAATGTCTTCCATCAGGGTATAGAAGTTTTTGAAAAAAAAATTATGAGAGAAGGCCGGCCATATTTGAAGAGAGGTACTCGTCTTTTGCAAACCGTCGAAAGATTTCCGTGTGATTTACCTTGCTGACTGTTTGCGATTCTGCGATAGGAGCGTACCATACTGGAGCAATTCTCACATATTTTCAGAATTTTTGTAATTTTAGGTCCGGGGTCGTCACATATACGAGGCGTCGAAATTTCGAGAAACTTTACGTAGACGCGAAACAACGTGAGCGGCTCGAACGGCAACGAAGGCAGGCCGGTAAGATAAGTACTTAATAGACTTATCAACAGAATAAAATACTAGGCCTTTCTACATTAAGTGAGACTCATCTAGTTCAGTTTAAGCGTCGAACCAGAGGCGGGTATAGCTTGAGGCTTTGAAAAGTTTTTGGTCAGTGGAGGTAAATGACTTTTAGGAAACGAAATTGCTTAGCCAATGCGAAAATCAGTGTGCATTGGGTCCACCCTTGAATATTTTCACCTTGTTCCTTTACTTTTGTTGCTTTATCTTTCTTCTTCAAGGCGACTGTTTAAAAACTGAACAAAAACAGCAACAATCAGCAAAGTTAATTGGATAACAACTACAGCAACAACAAACAGAATCGGCTGAATTTGTCCTGAGACGTTTTCGAACCATTCCGTCTCCAATCATATATTCTTACTTGCATTTTTAGCTGCTTCAGCGATTTAGATTTTAGGTTATCCAGTACTCATACAGCTTCAAATTTTAATTCCTGATGTAAACTTCCGAAGCAAGTACATTAGTTCCACATATCGGATGGCATGGTGGAGTGAGGGCTTTCAGAAGTCTCCCAAGTCAACAAATTCCCAACGAATTTTAAGAAGTCTTTTTTGCTGGAGAAGAAAAAAAACCAGTGGCTATCTGCGCAATAACAGCGCCACATGCTACTGCACCCTCTCCACCCCATTTCCTTGATATCTCATAAGGAGAGAGGGAGTAAATATATGGAGATAGTGGACATTTATGCGAATATAACTATCTATATGGCCATTGAAAGTGTGGAACCAGTCGAGAATTACATATCTATCACATATAGTCGGTGCAGAAGTGGCTTGATCTTGGAAACCTTATGAGTACCAGTGCAACACCTTCACCCATCAAGCTAGCTCTACTCATATGGAGTAACTTGAGTCTCCGTTATTTTTCGAAGCGATCTTTCTGTCAAATTCGTGTGATTCTCATTAAGAATCGTCTGATTTGTTGATTTCAGCTTTGTCACGAACCCCACTACCGGTACCAGGACGAGTTTCGCGTAACAGTCGTGAAAGTGAGCTAATGCGATCATCCAGAGAGGCTACAGAAAGTTTACGGGCGGATCGCAAGAACTCCTATTGATTCGTCGCTTACTTCCAAATCCCTCGCAGTAATTATTCGAAATTTTCAGTCCATACGGGCTCTACCTCATCACTCATTTTAGACGGTTATTCATGTGCTTGTGTTGTACAAAACGTTAACAGCTTTTTCCTTTTTCTTGCACAGAATTCAGAAACTCAAAGACCCCCACCCCCACTATGTTCCCTTTGTTTACTGTTATGTTTATCGATTGACTAGTCAGTTTTAATTGTATATACCACAAGAGCAGGGTGATACAATGTGCCGTTTGACAATTCTATGTGATCATTCGTTCAGGTAGCACAATTTGTACGTAACCAGATGAGCATGTGCCAAGCAACGTTGAAGTGTTTCCAAAAGAGAAATGATAAATGTTTTCGGGTTTTATTCGTTGTAGATAGAGCGGGTATGTAGTCCCTCTTCTATTCTGCGGCTACCGAAACTTGAGCCGTTTTGTTTGGATTTGGCACTTTGAGAGCTACGGATATCAGGCCAAGTTGGAGTTCTCCAGTGGTCCTCAAACCTGCGCTGCAACGCTTCTTACCAGAAATTTACAACTAAATAAGGTCTATATCAGATCAATCCTCCACAAACCATCAGACGTTGTAATTAAATCCCCATAAATACTGTAAATCCTACTTTCCCATCTTTTTCCTTTTCTTAGACCTCGCTTCCGTCTTTCGTCCCGATCGCTTTGTCAGTTTTTTCCATTTTTTCATATCTCAAGACAGTGCGCGGTGAGCCTTCAGGCGGAGAAGTATGATACTTGACAACTGTCTCAATCAAACAATGTAGCGTACTCCTACTTATTTCCCCTAGGGTTTTCAATTGAAGCAAGAGATACTTGGTGGTTCCCCTCATCAAAAGGGTACGTAGCCCGGAACGAGGATGTGTAGCAGAGGAGCAGAAATGATGGCTCAGTGCGAAGTGATTCGCGAAGGGCGTAAAAAAATTCAGATGGGGCAATGCACTTGCTTTTGCAGCTGCTTCCAGCTCCAAGCTGAATTTACATGGAGTTCTCGCCTTTTCCGGCTAGAACTGTTTGGGCAGGACTATGTATGATGTTAACGAAAGAGGTGGTCATCACCATCTTAAGCTTCTTCGAAACACTGCGGGTGTACTCATTTGGAGGTGGAAATGCCAGTGAGGGTGATCTAAGGAACTTCAAATCCCCAACCAATCTTCTTCTGAACAGAGCCAAAAGTCTTGTACACCTTTTCATCAACCAAAACTGAAGTTAGATTAATTCCAGTCTTTGAGCTGAATCCTTAGAATGCTCTTCTCCTTGTATGGAACGGAGCTCGCTCTTCGCGGCAAAAAGTTGTTTTACAGGTTATTCCTTAGCCCGAAAGATTGTCCAAAGCTTCTTTGCGTCGCTCTGTTCAGAAGAATTATCTCAAAATATTTAGTACTTCTGCCTGTCCTTAGTAAGCACAGTAGCGACGACTCTACCTCAAAAATTCTCAACAACCTCTGATTTTCCTCTTGTTGTTGGGTCTTTTATCACCTTCACCTTTGTTTTCTAGCGCTACTGCCCACTTTCTGAGATGACAAGTATTGGAACGTTATTCAACAATATAGAAGTGTTCATTGTGATCTGCGATGACTACCGTACCATGAAGTCGATCCAGTTAAAGGACCGGATGGTTATGCTCTACATGTTGTTCAAGAAATTTCCATCGGGCCTACATCCACGTCGTTACGGATCCGTGGAGTAGGTGTAGAGAGTACTCCCCCCAGTACGTGCAGTTATGTAACTTCTCCTCCCAAATTTTCGACCATCTTCATTCCCTGGAAAAGATGGGCTTTTTTCTAGATGGGTTTGGCCCATTGCTTTCAATACTGTTAAACTTCCTCTACATTTCATTATTGACTGATCAGTTTGGTCAGTTTTTGTGCCATTTCTCATAGCAATTAAGTGTTTTTGTTCTTTCTTTTACAGTCTCCATATGGCTCATGTTAACATTAAAGTCTTCATATGTCCCCATTGAGAGTAAACGATGTGTTTTCGGCGAATTCGAAAACCATGCAAACCATCGAAGTTACCTTTTTCCAAGCCCAATTGGGCCAAAGTCCACATTTTTCAATTGTTGTAATGCTGAAGTTGTCTAGACTTTCTGTTTGCTCATTCATCTGGACGTAAAGTGATTTTAAGTTTTTGCGGTCTGCCCCCGTCAAGCTATCCAGCAATTTTGTCCAGTAGCTCTACAACATGAGTCGTTTTTCTTGTTACGAGGTAACAAATTTACCTCCCCCCACCCGGAAATCCAGTTCAGTAAAAATAGAAATACAAATAAAGAATTAAGATAAAATAACATAAAAACTACAAAATACATGGAGTCATCTATTTCAGGGTATTGTAAAGTTTAATGTCTCTTTGATTCGCCTCCTGCAATGCTCGTTGTCAACAATTTCTTCACTTGTACTGCAGGGAATTTCCATCACAACTTCCACCTCGTCTTTTTTTAGTAATTTCGGTATGTCAGAAATTCAGTTTGTTTTCAAATAATCAATTGAGATGAGCAACTCTGAGTAGGTTAGCGACACTAAGCTTTCATCGGCAAACGTCTGGCGCTGAAAATGCAAGCTGTAATTTTATTAGTTCTGATTTATTATACTGATATTTTAGCTTTGATTTATTTAGCTACTCTAATATGAAACTGTTCGTTCCGATGGCTGCATTGGAGAATGTGCCAGCGGTCAGTTAAGATGCAAACCACTTCTCAACGCCGAAGTGAACGACTTCGATGAAAGCTACCCTGCCAGGTCAGCTCCGAGTTCTTCCTTGTACCGATCGGTGTCCAAAATACCTCTGTCAAAAGCAAATAATAATTAAAGAAGCAGTCACCGTTGCAACTCTTTCCTGAAGAAGAGGAAGAACTTTTTCCAAAAAAAAAATCTTGAAGGCAATCTTCAACATTATTAAGAAGCCACGAAATTTATTCCGTCATGACCACAGGTTCAAGAAGAGCGAAAGAATCCTATCAGATTGGCATTTATTTTTGGCTGCGAACTTTTTCTAAGTGCATCAAACAATAATCTTGAATGGTACCAACCTGTTTTTTAAGGTGATTTATATTTGTAGATAGGCAGCTGAATATTTCCTGACCAACATATAACTGGATTTTTATATGAGATAAATGAAGGTGATTATATTCTTCCCAAAATATTATGCGCAAAAGGTTAGCTGCTGACCGAGTATTCTAGTTTCCTTACAAGTTTTCTAGAACTTACTGAAACGATTACCCAATCTCCGCAAGATATTATCCATTATTACTACCTAGTTCTGATCTATTACTTTCGCTTCTATAGATCTCTGATACGTTTTCTAGCCAAGACAACCTTCAAGTTTCTATTTATAAACTTCTGGATAATCTTCCGACTGAGATTTATGATTGATTATCAGCAATCAAAGGAAATAACACTGAAAACAGATCTATGTCATGTGCTGATAAAAATGATGAGAAAGTAAAAAATGCAGGAAAAAACCAAACAAAAAACTGATTGTGGGAGAAACTGGAATGTCAGGGTGCGATGTGTTGGGAGAATGTGTGAGTTCGATTCACTTGAAAAAGGTCACCTCTCCTCATTTTTTCGGTGGTTCGGTCGGAGTTCTTAACGACGGTCACGTGGACACTTCAGGTGTCAAGGAGATTCTCAGCTACGTTGATTCGGAGAATTCGGAACGTCATTCTTCCCGCTAACAAAGCGAAAAATCGTCACGAAGTGCAATTTCATTGAAAATGTCATTTTGATGATTTTCATCGTCCACTATGTTGAGCATCAGAATCCATTTCTAAAAAATCAACCATTCAATGCGACTAACTGTTGAAATCGTCAGATCAAGCGGGAGGTTGTTGTTCAAGCGCAAAATTATCGGCTTAGTCCCGTTTTCAATTCTACGAGAACATGGATGTAGTTAGGAGAGTAATGAGTACCAGTAACTTCTATCAAAATCCCAGTGAAAGGGAAGAGATGCCTCAGGTAGCCTAGGTAGCTTTCGTGGATGATGTGCTCTTCGTTTGTGCTTACAAAAGACAGAAATTCGCAGTAGAAAAGCTGTTCCAGTAGGGAGTTAGTGAGCAAAAAGACCATCAATTCCTGGCTGGTGTTGAAGTAATCAAGGAACTTCACGGTCCTACACCGGTCAATTATTTTTGGCATTGTCGTGGCGGAAAACAGCTCAGAAACTGTGCAATAGCGGCTCAAGGTCTGTCTGGAACGCCCACTATAGTCAGTACAGCCCACTCTGATGTCGTTGTTATTTATGATTTTTTGAATCGTGAATGATTAGAGATTCCCTGATTGATTTTCTAGAATGAAATGATATCAATTTATGTGTTTACATTTTACTGAATCTCTAAAGTCAGTCATGAAAAGTGGACTACTCANTCTGGAATGGTCACCGCAGGAGGTAGGTTGATATTGATGTTGTGCTCTTTAGGTCTCAGATCTCACTATGTTCCATGCCACGAATTCAGATGGGTTATACTTTCAGTGCGGTATTGGACTTTGCTTTTGACAACGTTTCCGTATAAGTCTCGAAGTCTGCGGTGCTTACACGGATCTGGCGAGAGCAGTGTATCAGTCGAAGTGACGGTAATTGCTCTTTGGTTTCAAGCAATTTAAATTCCTTTGATTTTTTCTACTCGCACTCACTATCTAGGAGACTAGAAATTCTTTCCACCGACGTTGAGCAATCCAAGTCTCGTATTCTGCTCTCCGTGGTTACGGAAAAGACTGTTTTTGTTCGACGCACAATTTGATACTCCGAACCGCTGTCAGTTATTTCAACCCATCCCCCTTTCCTTCCTCTTCCTCATTTCAATTTCTCAATGAATACGGATGTACAAATTCCATCCCGAGGAGTAGGATGGGGTTCGAGCGGGGTGCGAGTCGACCACATGCTCTCTTAGCACTTAACTCATAGATCATTACCGGGATCCCTCAATCCAACGCAGTGATTTGCTTATCTCTGCTATCATTCTATTGTTATCTCAGCTAGTTCTTCCATTATTCATGAAGTCACTAAACAAACCGATGGACTGAAAAATAGGCTGGTACATGAGTAACTCTTTTATAAAGAAGAATGATGATACGAAAGCCGATGGAGTCGGTAGACCAGTGGTGAGGCCATGGGAGTCGCTGGCCGACGTAGGTGCCGGCGTACGGTGCTTTCCCAGTAGAACCGCAACGCCTGTCCTGCGAGGGGTGTGGTGCAGTAGGAACGAATTTGTCGCGTCGCGGCAAGAGGGACGCCGCGCGCAAAGGAAGCGGTAGAACGCAGCAGCAAGTAAGAAATACAGGAATAAAAGTACTAGCAGTAGAATCATGCCAAAAATAATAATCGCATAGCGATTAAGCTGAATGAAGAACACTAGAACTGTTATAACGAGGCAAGTAATCCGCGACAGCCGCGTGCGGCGGATCGATTACACAAAACCGTTCCTTCTACCCGTCTCCTGTCCTACCAGGCTTCCTATGATGTCCAACGCGAGGCGCAACTGGTTGATATCTCGAGCTCGAGACGCCGAATCCGAGACAAACAGTTACCTTGAACTTGGCTCTTTTCATGCGCTTTCCGTTTCTGTAAGTGCCGGTGGGCGATTGTTCCTGGTGAGGAGTGCACGCGTTTCAGCTAGCTTACTCATTGATGACATGTCGCTGTGGTATATCAGAGAGTGTTGTTTTTCAAATCATAAGTAGTACCATATTTGCAATTCCGATCTAGCGATTAATCTACGGTGGTTACTCTAATTCACCGATTACCCACTTGCTGTTAAATGTACTGTTGCAATATTCAGGATAACTCGTGTACCTACTATGAGGTGAATAGTTGTAGCGACCCACAGATGTTTCAGGATAGCTTAACAGTGGAGAATCCATCCGGGGTAAGTTTCCCAACTAAAACTTCCATAGTTCTTTTCATGGACAAAAAGGGCTAGGAAAGTGAAGGGCGTGTCATGAAAGACTATCAGTCAGTTAGGAACAGTAAAATCACAATTAAAATCAAATGAAATGGTTAAAAGTATAGGATGTTTCAGTTCAGCGAAGCATGTGGAGTGTTCAAAAACAGCAGTTTCGAGAACATTGCAGCTTGTTTCTGCAGCGATGATGACTGCAATGGAGAACAGACGAAGGTTTGCTTTACAAGTTTGTTTTCGGAAGGCAAGCTTGCCCATGGTTCCATGAACAATTATTCATATGAGCGCTTGATTAAGGATAAACTAGGGCCAAAACACAACTAAATGTGGAATTGGTTTGCAAATCACCTACGGTGACAAACTTTAGCCTAGAAGAGGCGAATCGTGTCCTAATTGCTAGCAAAGGCTCAGAGAGCCCACAAGCAGGGTTGAAGTTTTTTATTAGCGCCCACTGCTGCCAAGCACGCCCATTGATGGACGTGCAAGCCAGGGTCACGTCGCGGAATGGACCGCGTTGTGAACCTAGGAATCTTGATTTGATTCCTATGCACTTTGTATAGTGCTGAAAATGCGGGCTTATCAGAGTGGAGTTCCCACAACCTCCGCATTACTGATGATGATTCCCCTGCTGGTAATATTTGGCTTGAATTCTTTCTTTTCTGAAATGCTTGATAATATCAACCCTAGTCGAGCCTTTAACATTGCTATTGTTCACTTTCGGCTCAGGGTTTAGGGTACTACACGCAAGATTTTACTCGAAAAAAAAACTCTTCCAGACATTCATTGACAACAGTATACGCCTTCCAACTCCTCTCCCGGATACTACTTCATGGAGTTTTGTGCCAATATCGAATAAAACAAAAGAGGTTTTACAATGTTTCCGGAAAAACATGTATCCCCCTGGAGCGAGTCCAGTGAAAGAAAGCAAAGCGGATGAATCAAGGTACGTTCTCCTTCCACGACGTTTGCTGATAAGTAACTTTACTCGCCTCATCGTTCGAATAGCTCACTACCGTTCTGACCGTGGCCTTCTTTGAGCGATTGAGCGTAATCAATCGATAGTCCATCCCTACCGTATAGCAATGCAGTTAGATAAGTTCGATAATTGCTATATGTTTTGGCAAGTCACTATCATTGACCATATGAATGTACGTCAGCAATCGCGGAGCTCTGAACAATGTTATCGCTATGTAATCCGCTATACATTCGTTTGGACCCAGACACTGTTATATCAGTGACTGCTTCCACATTGGCCCCGCTCATACTTTGTGCAAGCGAACGGGCGAAAGACCTCTTCGTCGAGAATAATCGATATTCCATGCATCTATGACATGTGCTTAGGCTTTACGCTCCGTCCCAGTCTATGTAATAGAGTGAAAACTAAGAGCTGTAATAAAACAAAGAGTAGGACAACAAAGAAAGAGAACTCGAATAGAAGTATGGAAATTCGAAGGGAACAGAGTCGATCGGGAAAAGTTTAATGAAGAATGCAATTACTAAGCGATCACTGTGAAAACTTTTATTATATAGTTGATGAACGAAAAAGAATGGTAAGCAGAACAGGCACTTCGGAACGCCCTCAAGTCGTTCGATTTTGGTATGGGTAATCGGCCTACGGGATATCGATTGGTGTCGAGGCAAACGCCGGCCTTCGCCTATCGAAGTATGAACACAGTTGCTTTGATGGAGCCTTCATCTATAGCAGTAATTCTGACTTGTAAAAGACGAATCAGACTGGAAGTTTCTGCACTGGAGTAATCAGAGGCTATAATTTTTCACTGGATAGAACCTCACCATAGGGACCGTGTCAAGGTGTCGACTCTCAGTAGAAGTTTCTGGATTATTTTGAAAATGGTATAGAAATTTGGTCTAATCAAGGCCAAAAAATTGATGCCGTTGAAATTGTAGAGGGAGGTAATCCAGATAGAAGTAAATACCATAATCTAATGCAACTATGAGCATATTTCTCGAAAAAACGAGGGCTCTAAGTCGTTCCCACGAAAAAAATAAGAGGTCTTTAATTTTGGGGACAGTTCTGCATATCCCATCAAGCCGGTTTTTGAAAATGACACCTGGACTTGCGCGTATTTGACCGATTTTTGATTTTTTTTTTNTTTTTTTTTCCGTCTCGAACGAGTTTGATCATCAACATTCTCGTATTTCGACTACTCCAAGTAAACTAATAGCAACGCTTCGTCTCAAATATTCTTCCAATATTTCTAAATGAAGGGTGTTCTTCAGTAACTTGATGGAATGGATAGCCATATGTGTTGCGGTGGTGATGGTAATATGCTGTATTGCCCCAGTTGCCTACTATTATGTAGCAGAAACTCGAAGGGTAAGGTATTTTTCGTATTTAAAAAATAGATTTGTGATGACTTCTGGCGAAATTGAGTAGCCCTAAAGATCACTTCCGTTTCCGGAAAGCTCCATTTAAGGCCCGACAACGGAAAGCGCAAGAAGCCGCCAAACCATTAAAAACATCAGGATCTATTTCTTCACCGGCTACCAGTCAAGCCACTCAACTATCAAAAACATCAAAAGGAACTGTTTCTTCATCGCTTGCCAGTCAAGCCACCCAACTATCAAAAACATCAAAAGCATCCTTTACTTCACCGGCTGCCAGTCTGTCAAGCTCTATGAAGAAGTCTGTATCTGAGCCTGTTCCGAAAAAGAAAGATGGTTGAATCTCGAAGGATTCACGAGGAAAGCTATGATCCTCTATGTCAATCAGTTGAAATATTCTTCAAAACTTTGAAACGCTACATTTCTAACAACAACGTTTTATGGTGGTCAACGCAGTAATAAAGTTCTTTTATGAAGCTAAAGTTGATCTCATACGGTTTTCAAAGTCCTATGTGTCGCTGGTTATACCGATCAGTGTAGTATTTACTAAGGTTATCGAGTTAAGAGTTGCGTCTTCAATAAATTGTATCGATTGTACGCGCGTAAAGTCAGAGGTTATCGGAAGTCTTCGACATGGACCATAACCCTCAGTATTTTTTGGGTCAACTTAGAATGCGCCACGTATGTACTTAACTGTTCTGAAGTTGCTTACTTGAAGGCCTGTATAGCAGCTATAGGCTTGATACTTATCTGATGCCCATAGAAATAACTGGACGGATAGGGAAAGAAATAGGTGTTTTACCTATCACAGTCTGTAGGGTTTGTTCACCCAACAAACTATCCGATCCTTCAGGAAATTCGTGGAAGAACAACGAAGTATGGTTTCCCCCATGGTCGTACGGCAGTCGTTCGCTGGTCTTATACATACAGCACGAGAATGAGCTCACTTGGAAGTCTGGTGGGGGGAAGTCTCCCTCATAACGAGGGACAATTCTATCTAATAAACTCCCAACGTTGCTGAACTCTTTTGAGATGTATGAAACCCTTGTACTTTCCTATGAAACGCCAGTAACTTTCGGAAAGGTCCATAATTTGCCCTCAACCTTACCCCCGTCCCTCCATCCGAACCGGTCTCTTCCGCAAGTGCTAGTTACTCAGAAATTGTATGTTCCGCTTAGATTTGGCAAGGACTGATTCCCAGACCGAATACGAACTGCTATCGAATCAAGAGATCATGCCCTCCTAACATTATCCACCAACCCCTCCACCTTGTCAAGTCAGTCTGGTTAGCTGATGTAACATCTGTCTGGTATGATAAAAACACGGGGTTTCTAGTGCTTTGTATTGCTGCGCTTCTACCGAGTAGGAACCGCTTTATTTGATCAATGTTTCGAACAAAACACCTCCTTGAGAGTCGTGAAAGAGGAGTTGAAACTCTGTAGCGAACCAGGTCAAGTGCCCTAACACTCTCGACCGGTTGCAACACTTCCCGGATCCTTGAACAGGGATGTTTCCAGCCACGTAATTCACACTTGCACCTTCACAAGGAGCTTGAAAGTGGTTTAGTTCAGGAGCGCTCGGGCGGTTAGGCAAAAGATCGAGTTCGAACCACTTTTATGTCCTTGAAGACGACAATTTACTTGAAAGGTCGGGCAAGTAAAGCGAATCTTTCACAGCGATTTCATAAGCACAGCAATTCTCAGTTTCCAGGAAATTGAAATGAAATTCATTAGCTGCTTCTAGGCCTCTTTACAAGTTTAGCAAACCCTTGTAATGTCATGTATCGTTACAAATGATCGCAGCGTTCGGAGTGCAGTCCGATGGCATGGCGCATCATCGCAAAGGACAAATGGAGGGTTCCGACTTTCCTCCTGGAAATCTTTTTCTCTTTCCGAGTTGTGATCGAGTAAGGTTTCATGGAGCCCAATAGCTCCCCCACCCCCTTTTCAAAGAGTTTTTTGATGGCTTTTTTCAGCACCACAAAAAAAACAATAACATCGCGCAAAAGCGCAACCCTCCAAAGAGAAGTCGTATATCCCGAAAGAAGGAACCCGAAAACAGAAATCGTCTATTTGGAGGTTCTACACCGTTAAAAACCATTCTGGAATATGGGCTGTGTCCCCTCCCTTCTTTTCTTTGGTTATTCATGAAATGCCTTTTCAAAAGCAAGATTACCCTTCCTATCAATCACGAGGCTTCCGTCTTCACACAGAAGAAACCTCCTACTACGTTTCCCTCTTTCTCCACTAAACACTTATTCTGTGGGAAGAATTCACCAAAGTACCTTAAATGGATTAATCGTAGCCATTATTAAGCGCGCCCACGTCGCTTGTTTGCTCAACACGAACTTGACGCGAGGCCTTGTGTGGGCGCCCACGTAGGACTGCCCGAGCGGATGTTCAGCGAAGAACGGCAATCGCGTGACCCCGAGAGCATGCAGGTTGTAGTTCGCGTAGTACTATGGGATCCCCGCAACAACTGCGATATTTCGCTGCGTAACGTGGCATGTGCTACACATCGGATACTCAGCCATACGATGAACATTTGGTGCAGCCATTATCGATCGGTCGCGGGAGGTGGCTGCCGGCTTGAGGTCCGTTCACGCCCTGTCGTCGTCGTCGTCGTCGTCGCCATCACCCATCATCGTCGTCGTCATCCCAAATGAGTAAGACTGAGTGAGTTTCAGCAGAGTTGACACCGATTCGAAGTGTTCGTCCGGGCGGCGCGTTTCCCGTGAAGTGTTTGCTTAGCGGAGTCGTCGCGCGCGAGCGTAGTCCCCTCGACCCCTTCATACCATCCCAGTTACGGTTCTTCAACGGCGTCACCCCCGTCCTCATGTCCGAACTGTCTCAGCCGATGTTTCCCAGATCTCAGATCTATCATGGCGGGTGGGTCAGGCGTTGTTCATGCACATTTATCTCAGTTTTTGATCGCTGTTGCGTTTGCGTTTAAACTTTGCAAATACTTCTCGATTAATTTATTCCACGATAAATCAGTCACGGAAAAAGCTGTGTATCCTATCAGTACTTACTTAATAATTCAGTAGGCAGAGGGGTTGGTTTAAAGTTGATTACTTTAATTTTGTTTGCAAATAATGTGATATTACCGTTGATAAAAATTGAATTTCATTATACATATCATTGATGACAACATGTAATTCACTGACCCCGTAACTAGACTTCTGTAACTACTTTTACAAGCTCATAAAACTCATAAATAGCAGTTGGCGGGTCATAATTCTGCAAGTGTCCGTTTTTAACCCATTTTTCCCGTTTCCTGCGTTTACGTTTGTTCTTTTTCGAATTCCTTTGATAAATAGTACATAAATAACTACAATTCCATGTTTTCTGAAAATATCAGTCTAACCACTAGCGAGCTCGCATTTATCCGTGCTATTTCCTCAGAAAGAAAAAAAAATCGTCAGAAGCCTCACGATATTACTATTCGAAGTTATGATCTTTCAGTTATAAGGTTTTACAGCTATATTTGTTGAACACACTTTGATCAGAACACTTATTGCACATATTTGAAAACTATGGGTTCACCGAATTGAATGTTCCATGAAGCAGTGTCACTAAAAAGCGTTATTTCGTTGTTATTTGGATCTTTTTTATCAGCTATAAATTGTTTCATTCCTTTTTGCTAATATGTGTAGCTATTTCCATATGGGTATAAGCTTTAGAGCCTGAGAATATTACTAACAATAGTTTAGAAGTTAGTTCCAGACAGGAACTCTGATTTTCTGGAGTATAATTATACTGAGTATCATGTCCGGGCCTGCACCACTGGTAGTCTTTAGACAGTGGATGGGGTTTTTTGTGCCCTTGAACAGGGACTTGTTTTCATTATTTCATTACCTTTATCGCCAACCCCTGGACTCTTGTTAAGGGGAGGTTGAAGATGTCTGTATTGCTCTAACCTGGATATGAAGTGGAGGACTTTTCGAGACTTTACCCTTCCTTCTTGAGGATAAACGCTTCCATCCTACAATTTTACCTCATGGAATTCGTTTATGATCTAGGAATTTAGCATGATATCACTGTAATTGATATTATAAAAGCTAAGTGTAAAGCTTAAGTGTATAACAAATCATAGCTACCTTCATGTGATTAGAGGTACCAAATTTACAGAAAAAAAAATTGAGATGGAAAATGTTCGAAAGGTCGAAAGGGAAAAAAATCGGAAAAAGCTTCTATTTATCATTTGGAATGCATTTTATTCAGACAGGAACATCCTTCCTGAAGATCTTGCGGGATTCAAAAGAATACTGTCTGAGATGTCATGTCACGTCATCTTCTCACTAACCTACCTATGTCATGAAAAACGCATTGAGGAATATCGGCTTGTAATTTGAGAAGGGGACACGGTTCGCTTGCTGCTCTCTCATCCCGCTTTCACTTTGATACACCATGTGGGTGTGAAAGAAATTTGTAATGAAGCCCGTCAACGATGAATATGAATATTGATTTGGGTCTGTTCGTTAGCACGAAAAGAGTCGTTAGAGTTATTGAGAAGTAAAGCTCTTATCAGAATCATGTAGTCTAGAAAGGCTAAGCCGGGTTATCTAAAAAAAATCCATTGAGGTCTCCGGTCACCAGACCCCACTAGGTATACTTTTTGATCGATTGTTAAGTAACTTAATGGATTTAAATAGCCCACACCGCCAAATGGTTTTGGTTGATTTTTATTTTGCAGTGTCTCAACGAATTCTTGCAAAATGCAATTTGCATGTAGAAATCTGTGCAACTGCTAGTGTGTAAAGAGAAAAATAAACGGCCAGTGGTGTATAATGGTAGACCAAGGGTGTTTTCGAGGAACTGGGCGGTTTTTTAATTAACTACGAGCCTCCATTTCTCGTGCCCGTTTAAACAACGGACCTAAAGGACTGGGCCTCTGATTTACAGTGGTGTTGAGGCTTGCCAAATTGTAGTTGGGGGTCTATGGTTGCGCCAGAAACCAGAGTTTTGACATTTTCGATTGTTGATTCTCCTCAAATCTTCATTTTTCAGTTATTACTCAGAGGAGAAGACATTCAGTGCGACACCGTACACGAAACCTACCAGAGCTCCGCCGATCTCACAGACAAAATTAAATGCAAGAGGGTTAAAGGTAAGGAACACTGATTATTTTGTGGTCTTTTTGTGGTCACAGCATTTCCTACCCATCTTCTAACACCAATTTTGTGAAGCTAAATTTTGGTGCACAGTGGCTTGCATCGATGATTGCTTAATGGTGTCGTGCCTTTCCTACTACATTCTTTACCAATGTAACGTTCACAATCACAACTGATCATTTGTGTTGTTATAGGATCTCGATGACCATGATATCGACGGCTTACTCTCCAACTTGAGCATTGAAGAACTAGAAGACCTCAACGATGATTTCGACCCCGATGTTAGTTTGGTTTGATTTTATTGAGCAATTTTTCTCAAGGCAATTTCATTCAATGCCTTATACACATGTTACGCAAGAACAGTCGACTTTATTTGTTCGACTGGATGGCAACTGTCGTCATATTTTTTGTTAGATCGACGTTCTAGTCGGGGAAACCCTCGGAGGAGGGAAAATGCGTCAGCTTGCTGGTGCTAAGCTTGTTGCATTTGACACTTTTATTGGAGGTATGCCAGAAGAATTACCGAATGTTCAGGGAAGAGGGGATATCAAGTATCGTTGTTGACTTCCTGAACTCAGGAACTGTCACAGGAAAGGAGATGAGGAAAGTGCCTCTCATATTCATCCTTAACAAAGTGGATGTTTAGTGCTCCAACCAGGTGAAATAAACTTCAATACTTCGAAGATGAAAATATGAGTAACTTATCGTCAGAGTGAGACGGATTATGGGAGTATGTGAGAGATCCCCTCAATTGCCTTCTTTTCTTCTCTTCTCCATCGCCTTCTCGAAAGCATGTCTAGCAGATGATGAAGAAGCGGCATCAAAAACTTAAGTTGTGCTACGCAGTTTTTCTAGTTCTATGGAAAGTTTGCTGGCTTGTCTGGTAATCTGCAATGCAATGCGGAACTTGAACAACTTTGAACAGCTGATCGCATAATGATGATGCTCATGCCTCACGTGTTTACCAACGAAGTGTGAATCCAAGCAGAAGTCTACCTATCATCAATCATGAGCCCGTTTATTTTCTTTCAGTGTTAGAGGGAAATGAGAAAGACTCACTAAGGATGACCTTTGAAGGACAGAGATACGAAAAAATGACATTGAGGGTAACGCTTCTGAGTGGTAGCTTTCCGACTGCTCATAAGTGGCTGGTCTTTAGAAAAAAAAGTGCAAGTATGCGTTCAGAATTGGGATTCTTGGAAGGACCAGACTGAGAGTGGGTAAGTATCGTTTCATAACAGCTTCCACCTAGTGGCAATGGAAAAAACATTGCCTTATTAGGGTCATGAAGAAGGGAAGCCTCACAGCAACAAGACTTTGAATAAGAGCTTTGTGAAGCGATAGAACACATGTTAACAGGGGGCCCATCCTAAAGACGTTCACAATAGGAAAAACGGCTTTTTACCTCCTGACTGCTTGGAATGTGGGAAGAAAAACGCTTATGGAGAAGATGTCGGAAACATTTTTGCACTCCCAGAGCGTGGTGCTGCTAAACTGTACATTTTTTTGAACTCTTTACACTAAGCTTGGTGGAGGGCTGCGAAATTGGCAGATTCATCACTTCAGAGATAAATTTTCTCCAACGACCGGTTCATTGTCCGAATCCCGTTCTGAAGGAATACACTAGTGGTGGAAGATCCTCAAATGCAAAATTCGAGCTAAAGGCAATAAGTCAAGCCCATGTTTTTGGGTCAATCCGATACAAAAGTTGTTGCTTCGAAAGGCAGATGGAGTACGCGTGAAACGAAGAATGCCAAAATGATAATAAAATAGATCAAAATAATTTTGAATTCTGAAAAAGAGCGAAGGTGATTCTGCTAAAAGGCGAAGGGAGCACTCCATAGATTCATGGTGTCCGCAGGGTATATACGGTTTTTTCAACACTTTACATTGATACTTTGTGTTGGCTGTAATGCTGGGGCGTTTATTACTTCGGCGATATTTTGAGGAGTCGATGCAGTACCTAAACCTCCTTTTTTCAAAAACACTTTGATCGTGTTTTCGGAGGAAGCATTAATCACTCCCTTTAACGAACATCAAAGTAAATTATTTTCTGTGAAAAAGTGAAAAAGATCATATGGGCGGCTGCATTCAAATGCACCAGGCTGTATTGATCATTTGGGATGAACTCGATTATATTCTAGCATGTTGTCTTTTCGCGGTCCGCTTTTTGATGTAAGATTTGTCAATGATTATCTATTTACCTTTGCAAACGCGCTGAATTATTGACATATACATCCAAGGGGTCAAATTGAACTCCAAAAATGGAAAATAACACACTTGTTAAGCTATTTCGAAAGTTTTTTTTTTGGTTTGACTTCGCAGTTTTTCTGTGATTTTGATTCGTAATCAGTTTTTTTTTTTTTTTTTTTTGAGTGTGAATAATGCATCAAATATCCCTCTTGCTCTGAATGATTCATCGTTTTTCAACGTTCCTAATGTGTGTAGATTCTGTCGACATGTGTGTAATGTTTTCTTTTCAATCGATTGCATTGCGAAGTTTGCTGAGCGCGATTTGAATCGAGATATGTAAACATTGTGTGTGCCTATCATAGTCGCATTCAGGTTTGCACACCTTTGTGAGCCCCGAAAAGGAAATGTTCAGCTCTCGTAATGTCATGACTGGCTACGCTTCCACCCACTAAATCGGCACTTTGAGTCATCCACAAAATCACTGATCAGAGTTCTGTTTGCTGTTGGTTATGTTATAGTTTCCCACAGAAGTCGCGCGAGGGAATGAGGAAGGCTGAAGAATGTGAAGAGGTTTGTTTCGAATGGAAATCAGGTCGCTTCTGTTTACTTTACCCATTCGAGGCCCCTCATGTAATAGATTGCTTAGGAAAGGCGAGGGGTCATGGGTCTTTGTGTGAACAAAAGCTCAAAATAGATGAAATTCAAATAGACTTCACGGAAAAGATCGACCTGGAGTTCTTTGAGCACATTTGTTTAAGAGCAGGCCTTTGAAAAAAGAATGAGGACGATGGATAATGGTAATTGTTATTACATGCTTCGCTTATGTACAAATCCACTCCTACGACTCCTTTTTTTCCAATACCATAGTTTGTTGTTGATTTCAATATGGTTCTAAAAACTTCTTATGTAGTCGTTCAGTCAAGAGTCTTTTGGGCAATCCGTTTCCCAATTAGTGGTGTAGTCAAGGTTATGCATCTAAGGTGTCGAGAATGTGGGTTTCACAGTGCAATGTGTTGCGTTGGGCTCACGTGAAAGGTGGGTGGTTTTATCGGGTTTCCAATCTACTGGTACCAACGACAATTTTTGAACTTGTTTCAGGTTCGCATATTCTTTCTCTAGTTTTTTGAGAAAACAACTAGTCCAGTTTGACTTCATAGTTTCCATATACAAGTGATGTGTTTACGGAAAGTGATGCTACTATTTTCCTTCTTTATCTTCTTGGGCAATGATCGAACTACTTAGAATTCATGGGCCCAGAGTTTACTATGAAGTGCCAGATTAGATCATAATGATTGTTGGATTCGTACTACCCCAATTTCTTGTATCCCAGATTAGAAGAAAAGAACGAGCGGTAGACACTGAATTATAGAGGATTTGATTTGATTAATTACCCGAACGGGAATGACAAAAAACATGTCTTTTAACAAAATCTTTGTCGCGGTTAGTCAATAACGGTTGTTTGCTGCGAATAGTTCATAGGTGGGATCTGGAGAATCCCTGAAGAAACTGGAACAATTCAAGTGGGTCTTGTGATGTTGCTGGGACAAAACCGGAGCGGTAGACTTCAACAAATCAGTATGAAGGGGTTGTTATGGAGCAGAGTTGAAGAAAGATCAAAAAGCAAAGCCGTGTTTTGTTCAATTGTATGCTAGAGTGGGTTCCAAGAATTTTGTTTAAACCCGTAATTATTTCGAATGATGCAAATGCAAGTAGAAAGCTCAGCAGCTCTGGAAAGCAATAAAGTGTATAAAAATTGTTCTGAAAATATTGCGCAAGTAGCACTTGTTTGCTTTGGTTTTTGGTTTTTGAGAATGAAGGAATAAGAAGAAAGGAGGTAAAATCGATGAGAATTGGAAAAGTATATGAATAAATGGTAAAAGAAGAATCGTACACTTGAAAGCAATCTACAATGCTGAGCTCTCTATAGCAGATTTGGAGTTCAAGAAAGGGAAAACCGTCACCAACGAACCTGCATCTAATCGTCCCTGGTCTGCTACATTAGCCTAGAACTGCTTCATTGGGTTACAATATGAAGTACTTTGTTACTCCTAGCTATCGATAATGGCTGGTCTGGAAAAGTTTATAAATAACTCAATTGTGTAAAAACTACTGCACCAAAATGTGGGCATTTGTGAAAGGAAGTGCTTTTCATCAGGCTAAATGCATTAATTATGTTTTTATTTTTGATTTATGTTTTTCATTTTTCTTTAGATGTGCTAGTGAAAGTGGTCATTTCTGATAAGAAGTAAGTTTAACACGAAATGTAATCGATATAGACATAACTTTTTTAAGAATGGCAATATTTGAGAATGGAGAAGATACAAAAGGTTGATGGAGTTCTTTTGGAGAAAGCGAAACTTCGCTTATGCGAATATGAATGAGTAATGCAGTATCATGTGTTGATGACTCGACATGACATCAATTTCCAGCCTTGCGATTGCTTTCTGCTAAACTGTGCTTTTCGGGCTTTTAGACTTAATAATTTTCCGTTCAGAACACCATGCTGCCTCCATCACAGCGTTGCAAAGACCAAACGACGAAAGCCCCAACCGGACCGTTCAAGAGAGATCATCTTTTGAAGTATTTAGAAGAGCAGGCGAAAAATGAAAAGGACTGGGAAGATGTGGTACCGTTTTCGCTTGGAACGAAACGCGGTATGTCCTGATAACCGGGTTTGTATTCGAATTTTATAGTGTACTGTCGGAATTTCTGAGATTGTAGGCAAAGTTTGGGAAGGCGATAGTGGTCGTGAATCCGCTGATGATGGCACGACGTCGGAAGAACATCCAGCGTCAAGGATCGCTCGAATGGAGATGCCGATAGAACTAGATTTGGATGATGACGATGATCTTGATGAAGCCCTGGATGGCGCTCCTGAACGAGATCTCGTAGATCTGGCCGGAATCCTAGGTACATTTTTTTGCAAAAATTTTCGGAAGAAAAGTTTCTGAGTAGGTTTATTTAGGTATGCATAACATTCTGAATCAACCGCAATACTATAATGCGCTGAAAGGGAAGCAACAAGATGATAGCACGGGTACAACGTTTGCGACTATTATCCGGGCATATGAACCGAAAGAGCTTCCAGATGAACCCGAGAACGATACCAATGTTGATGAGTGCATCAAGTGAGTTGAACGAATTTCATCATTTGTCGTTGAGTTAGTTTTCGTTAAGTGAATTGTTACCTTTTCTTTTTATATGTTAATTGAACTTTCACTTTTAAGATGTAATTCCTTTCATATTAAGGCGGCTGGAGGAGGACGACGAAGACATGAAAGAGATCAATATCAATAATATGAAACGAATTTCAAAGGTTGGTCCTTGAATGGTCCCTTGTTGCCTCAAAGTTCCAAATGTTTTGAAAGGATCTTATGTATCTTCTTGCAGGAACAAATTTCAAGGCTAATTTCTGCCGCTTGTGAGAGTAATCATATCACTAAGTTAAGTATGGCAAACACAGCGATATCCGATAATGAAGCGAGGGTGAGTTCCTCTTCTAATATGTTCTATTTTTTCTGAGGCAGTATGCTTACCTTTTGAATACTACGTCGCGTTATTCCGAAGCTTTGTTGATTCAACATGTACTGATGTACTAACATCACTGCTAACCTTCTTGTACTGTAATGGAAGGATGACTTTGTTCCGCAAAGAGAAACAAGTTTGCGAGCGAGAGAGGGATTTTATAAGGTTGTATTCGGGGATATTAAGTTGGTGCAGTGAATTTTGCGTCTGTGAAATAGGGTTTAAATTTGGGATTCGCCTTTTCTTCGGAAAACAATAATGTTGGGGTTGTGTGGGGTTTAGTTAGGAAAGGCTAGCAATTGAGCAGTTGTTCCTTCTACCAGCTCATTTTTTGACTTTGTTTCTTTTGCAAGATGTTCTCCGCCTTATTTTTCCACATTTTATTTTCGTGCCTATAAACTTGTACTCAAACTCTGTTAGTACTGGGCTTCGAAGGATGACATTGCAGTAATATAATCCCTTTCCTTATTTCTTTTCAAAGGGAAGGTGTCGGTCTTTGTTTGCAAACTGATTTGGTTTTGGTTGAGAGTTTTCCACTCTGAAATCTATTTCGAATGCGGAGGAGCGTTCTCCATCAGTTTTGTAGAAATGCCATAGCTTTCCATTCAGCTTCATTTAGTGTTTTCTAATACATATTATTTCAGGGTCTGATCAAACTTTTGGAGACGTCGACTTCACTGAAAGCGTTGAACATAGAATCCAATTTCATCACTCCAGAGCTGCTAGCGAAACTTGTTCGAGCCACTCTTGTCACGAAATCCCTGACAGATTTCAAAGCAGAGAACCAGGTTTGTTCAAATTATTTTCAATTCATAGCCATCAATTCGTGATTCTCCTTTTTTTCACCCCTTGTTTTGAGCTTTCGCTTTGTTTTGAGCACAACCGACAGTGTTGGTGAATTTTTAAGGCCATCTCTTTTTATAGCTGGTTTGTTGTTTTCCTCGTTCTTCAAGTCCGCTTGCCGAACAGCTGCTGAGGCTGGTTTTCTGGCTACCTGTCCTGTCGTAGTGCTAGAAAGTTCACTTTGCGAACCTTTCTATTACCCTTTTTTCAGGCAGATCTAGTCTGCCCTCTCAGACTAGAAGTTCTTCAAATGTTCACAGTTTTTTGCTTACTCGTGGAGAATTGCATGATAATAATTGAAAAAATGAACAATTTGGCCTCCGTTTCATTACCTAAATTTGCTGAGGGATTGTAAGGGATGTGAGGAGAACTGAGGAAACGGTAATACTTATTGGGTCACCAGAAAACAGTTGTTCGCTTGTGGGTGGACGAGGAGAAAGAGACAAAACAAAGATATCAATTGGTTACTTCTTGACTTAGGACCTTGCTTTATTCTAGGAGGCCATGTGTTGTGCGGATTTCTAGTAGTGTGGCTCTTTGTTTACCCCCATACTTTACACTGATACGGGCTTTCAAGTGTAGAGTACCCTCACGTGGTAGCATCTTGTAAAAGTAAAGATACGCTATCGTTCACTGATGTTTAATGTTACTCTCGAGCCACCGAGTCATGGTGTTCATCTTATCCTCTTCTGAAACATCATCTTACAGACTACTGAGTGGCTATCATTTGTCACAGAATGATCGAAAGTTCTCTGCGAGTTGGGGATGAGGAAATAAGGATGACATGAACCAACTAAGTAGACTCGAGATTGCTACCCATGAACCTTTTGCTTTCAGTGAAAGTTTCCAAAAGCACCTAGTTTCTAACGTGTCTGGCCAAGAAATTCCCCGCTGAGCTCTGGGATCGAGGAAACCCCTTTTTCCGAGTAGCTCGCATGGGAGTTTCATTTCGAGATTTGAGGTTTTCTCAACGACATATTTGGAAGATATAATAAAAGTTGTTTACAAGCGCTTACGAATTTTTTCGTTGCTTTGCACTGCAAGCCCTGATGAGATTGATGGTCTGGACTGGTGGTCAATTTTTTAAACTATTTCCCCGCTGGACGTGCTATAGCTGACGTTCCTGTCACTCTTGAATGAGGTCGCCGCATGTTTAACACTTGTCTGTAGCGACTGCAACTGCTGGCATTGATCATATTACTGGCTAGTCGCTATGAGTTGTGATGATGATGACGTGCGCTTTGGTATGCGATTGACTGATTTTGACTTCTACAATTTTTGGAAAGTCTCGGCTCACTGAATCATGATTTCAGCGTCAATCAGTACTGGGCAATCAAATTGAGATGGATATCACGTCATCAGTGGAAGAGAACGAATCACTGTTACGAGTGGGTATTGCATTTCAATCAATGGAAGCCCGTCATCGTGTATCTGATGCTTTGGAAAAGAATTATGAACGAGGTTTGGCATTTACAGTTTTTGCAATTTTAGCTGTTTTTCGTTTTCTCATGATTTTTCAGCCTTATCTTGATTTTGGTTGCTCTTACTTCCGAGTTGAGTCCATATGCTCAGTGCAGATGTAAGCGGATTCTAAATTGGGTACCTCAAAGCATCACAAAATGTAGTTGGGTCATAGTTACGACCTTTCACGTTGAGATTTTTTCTTCTAAAAAATATCTCGAAGACCGAAGACCGGTCATTCCTAGCGGTCATTGTGATCATCAGTGAGTTCATAGTTACGATAATTGTAGAGATAACATGATGAAGAGGCAGGTTCTGGTGGCGGATGCCAGGGATAATGGGGAGGGAAGGGAAAGAAAGCATGTGCTTTGAAAAATATAAAGTGGAACAGAAAGGCGTGAAATAACTGGTGTTTGTAGAAGCCCAATCAGCGGACTAAGGTGGGTTTGGGAGGAGTGTGCCCGGGGAAGTTGATAAACTGTTGCTGGATAGGATTTGGTAATAGTTTTCGTAGATTAATAGCCATTCTTGTTGTACCAATTACTTCTTCGAAATGTAACTCAGTTCTCAATTTCGAGCACCGGTAGTGATCATTTTCTGGTCCTCCTCTATACTACACTAATGTTTGAGAAACTGGAGAATAATTCCAAAATCATACCTCATATTTTAGTGCGATTACGACGCCTGGGAAAATTGGAAAGTTAAAGAATATTTACCATAATCTCTGTATGCTCTTCCAATGCTTGGAACTAATGAATCAATGTGAAATGATCTGTCGCCTGCAGCTTCCTCACATTTAATTGTCGTTTACTCTGTCATTCACGTGTATACACATTGTAGTCGAGAAACCCCCAGAGCTATTGTAAAGGGAGATTCCGCTAACTTCCTCGGTTATCAGCAAGGCGACACCAGGTCTGGTTTTACACTCAGTTTGATGCTATTTGTTGTTCTATCATTCTGATTCTGATTCTGATCTGGTTTTTCCAAGCGATTCACATAGAAGCATCGATGAAGAACTTCATTAAGCTTCTTCCTTCACATAACTCAGAAATGCTTTACCCTCTGGCCCTTATCGTTCCTAAGTTCGTCCCGATTATGTAATGAACGAGACTCTTGTGAACCTTCCACCGTTGTATTATTTGGAAAAGTTTTTTCTTTGAGTTTTTTGATGGTGATTGTGTATTTTTCAATTGATGTCCTTTCATGTGTGCAATGCAACGATGTGTTCTGCAAATCAAATGTGATTTTATTCAGCCTTTGTCTCATGTGCGTGTTTTTCGTGTATGCTATCGCCGCCAAAAATGGTGGTAATACGCGTTCAACTTCTCGCTCGTGTCGGAACTTTGTAGTAGTGAAGCTTATAGTGGAGTATAAATTTATCAGCTGTTCTAGTTTGTTTTGTGTTGATACAGAGCTATTTGCGAGGTGTTAGCAGTGACACCCTGCCGTATGTTTCTAGTGATTGTTATAGTGAGCATTCTTTTCGAAAATAGGCTTTCTATATATTTTCGTTTATTTTTTGTTTTGTTTATTTGGTTGGTCTAAGCATATACATAGTTCTGAACCGACTGTTTCGCAGGATATAAGCCTTCATCCGTTGAGATCAATTTTTATACAACTCCTCTTAGGATTGAAAGTTGAGCAAACTTAGATCCGCTTTGATGGACATTAGGTCCGGTGGTCGGGCTACGTATGTTTGCCGCGCTGATTGGCACGCTGTCTCACTTTTCTTCGCACACTTGGTATCTTGCGATATTCTGTACACTAGGCAGAGCTAAGATCTAGCTCGCATGTAGGGCTTGCTATGTTTATGTTTTCATTAGTTGGTACTGATATAATGTTAGCAAATTGTTTAACCCTTTGACGACAATGGCACCCACCGATGGGTGCCACTATTACTGGCGCATGGGACATGGGTACCAAATTTTGGGAGCTACCATACTTTCTTGTTTCTTACCAATTGCTAATTTCAGAAAGCCAGTGAAAGAATTTACTCCTGGGACAGTGCCACCCACCGGTGGGTGCCAGTTGCGCGCGAAAAGAGGAGAACGTGACCCTGTGGGTGGGTCACGTCGAAATTCGCATTGTCGTCAAAGGGTGAAAAACCCCACCATAAGCAAGGTTGGCGCTTATTGTGGCCTATGAGGCCACACCGTGATTCGCTAAAGTACTTTTACGGTAGTTTGAGCATTTTGTTCTTTAGGTGAACTCTACATGCAGCGATAAGTGAGTGCTCCGCTTTCTACTTAAAATAGTATCCCTTATGTACGTGAAGAAGCTATACTTTGTACATGTCGGTGTTTTGTTATTCGGCTACCGCCTATGAGCTACCAACTCAGTTTCGAGACCTTTTATATGCATGGACACATTCAATGGGAGACTATTAGTTCATGGCGTAACTCAAAAGACTAGTCAATGGTCCTAATATTGTCATAATCTCTCAGCAAGAGGTGCGTAGATACTTCTTGAAATTGTGTAGATAGTATATTATTTGTAAATTTACGATTCCTCGCCGAGAATTCAGTGCCTCGATTCATCCTTGGTTCTCTCATGATCCGTAAATGATTTTTAATGTACGTCAAGTCGTACTTAAGAAATCTTAAGTGTCCAAAAGTTGTAAGTGATGAGCTAACATTTTCATCGTTCCTGCATCAGAGCTCTTCAGAATGATCCGGAAAATCTCGGGTTATTTTTTTCTGACCATAGGCTTCAATGTCGTTCCCAGCTGTTCATCAGGCGTAGAACTTGGATGTTTATTATACAAACTTCGGCCATGGTTCGACTGGGTGTCGTGTTACACACACAAACACAGTAGCATCTATACGCCTAGTCAGATTGCTCTTCAACACTTCGTCATCATCCATCCTCTTTTGGTATGGATAATGTGGGAAAGTCGACAAAGGCTAACCCGATCGCCCTACGGCTTCCTCGTTGGCTTGTTGTCGCTCACTTGGGCAATTTCTTCCTTCTGATCGTTCTGTATTTACATGCGTATATAACGATTATGGTGAGGTTTTTGTGCTTATAAGTCTATAGCTTTTAAGATGAGTCGAGTTCTACGCGAGTGGGAAGAATGGGCGTGGCTTGCGGGAGTGAACAGGGGAGTGGGCGTGGCTTGCATGAGTGAACAGGGAGTGGGCGTGGCTAGCGACAATGAGCAAGGAAATGTGTGGGGTCGACAGTATTCAGAGAAAGGAGCGGGGCATAGAAGAATTAATTATGAGAAGCATGGCCTAACCATATACAAACTTTTTTCATGGAAAGGGTTAACATTGTATCTTTTACGAAATGGGGTTTCCCGGAGCTGCAAGATCATGCTAGAGAACTAGATTCTCCCGAGTTAATCGGTACTACTACTACTTTCAGAGTGTCGAATGTGAGCTTCCGGAGGTACCGTTGAAAAAACCAGATGAAAGAACAAAGCGATCGGCAGCAAAACGAACTCTACCAGTTGAAGTGGAAGAGTATACGATCATCATTGGAGACAATACGCTGATTCCAGTTCGTTTTCGGTATCCTGAACCTTACTTTTTGCCTTCTGCATCGCTGAAATTCAGGATTCTACATAGGTTTGGACGCCTGGCCTGATCAGCTAAGCATGCATCATGCGCTTGCCTCTAATCTAAACTTTTCGAAGCTTATACACAAGGCATGAAAAGAAAGAAGTGAATAGACATGAGTGCCCTGTAACCGTCATCTCTTTCTTGGTATGAGCAGCGCACTTGACATTACTAAAAGCCTGGTATCATTCCCATGCGTATATTCCAGTATATGCACTGTTTTTTACGCTTCTCACGAATTTTTATCTCCCCACTTGGATTGATACTAACTGGGGCTCTCGAGTCTATGTAAACCTACATTAACCGAATTTCTGTCTGGAAGTTGAACCGCCACAGAACATACACGTGGTCGTGGCGCCTCTGACCATATCTCCACCGTCTTCGGGTTTTGGTATGCAAAATGAAAATTCGGAGTAAAGCACGATCTAGTGGAATTGGACTGATGATCACCTACTGATTGATTAATTTGACCACCTGACGCAGACCCCCACCCCACTGCTGTCGCCGACATCGCGTCAAGTCGATCCTCGAACCTTCTCCGCCGTTCAGTCCCCTTTTAGCTACTAAGATTTTTTTATCCTCAATACAGTTCTTCAAAGTCACGAAATTTCATTTGACCTTAACATGAGGCTGAAACTTTAGAGTTGTCCAAAGAGTTGTTTATTGTTTTCTCTGAATTCTAGAGCAATTTCTGAAGTTGCTGCTTTTCAATTGACTATCCGCTACAATTTTCGTGAAGTGAACGCTTTCCACTGCATTAAACATATACCCATTAATAGGTTGATAGTACGTTTTCCTGAAAATTCGGGGCTTTCCTATAACGGAAAACCCATATCTCGCTGCTTACCAAAAAAAACTTGGACGGGGTTGTGGGTGTTCCCATATCATTGAGCTAGTTACTCTGTATTTGTATGAGAGTTTGTTTTCAGAAAGATGTTCTCGATCGCTCTTGTGAAAGGATCCATCGACACTGTTCCGACACCGGCATGAAATTGATGGGATTTCAAGGTGCTCGTGGTGATCCTGGCAGTCAAGGTCCAGTTGGACCACCTGGTAATTTGCTCATTCACTTCAGCTTCGACATGTGCATTCATAATAAATTTCAATATTGGATACTCTTTTCCCTTCAGGAAGACGTGGACCTGTCGGTCAAGTGGGTCCATCAGGTCTCGTCGGCGAAGCCGGAGAGGTTGGTTCTCCGGGAAGGGACGGTAAGAATTCCTAGAACGGTTTTAGGTTACTGAATGTGATTATTTGAGTTCAGGGCGGTGTAATTGCTCATTTCCGAATATGTACGTGCATAGAGTGCCTATTCCTGGACCACCAGTCATTCAGGTTCGGAATTTTGATCGTAAACAACTTGAGTCTACGTTCCCTTTGATGATACAAGGCTCATTACATTCCAAGAAAAGGGTCCTTCAATGAGATGCGAGTAATGGTCCAATTGTCTTCGCCCTTAGGCTTGATATTTAATTTATCCGTCGTGCGTTAACATAGAGAACCTTCAAGCTTTTTCCCGGGACCTTTTGCTTTCCAACAGCAGCGCATTAGAAGGGATGCCGGTTTCTCTAACGGACTCAGTCATTTCTTTGAAATCTCCAGGAATTGTTGAAACTACCCCAGTACGAATGATGCGTCTGACTGCCCAAACCACTCTTGGCTCTTCGAGTTAATTTCGGTTTTTTGGAATCCCCAATTGGCAAGGAACCTGGGATGGCAGAGCTGTTTCACCTTTAAGGAGTAGAACATAGGTATATCTTCATGCTTCATACCCTACCCTGGGTACCCTGAATTCCGGTATCAAAAGTGTTTGTACCATTCTTCAAGAGGTTCTAGCACTCCAGTAAATGATCGTTCTCATGCATAAAACTTGAGTTCATTTGAGTTTTGTAAAAGGAGGATTCGTTTTTGAATTTCAGGTTAAAGAGAAGATGGTTCCTGTCCCGGTTGTGGTTGTAAAAGAAGTCGAAGTGACGCGTTTGGTACCATTTGAGCCGACGCCACCCGGTTTCGGACCTCCGCCAGGATGGTCACCAGGAATGCCTAAACCAGATTTGAGTAGAACCCGGAAACTTCCGAGGTATGCATTGAAAAAGTCTTCAGTGATTTGAGTGTAGGATCAGGGTGACGATTTAATTTAGGCATTAACGGCTAGAAGTTATTCGTGTGTAGAAGGAATTGACACGAACGTTTGAAAATTCCCTTTCCTAGGAATTGTGGAATATATCTGGAAGTATAAATGATACCAGCCAAATGAGTAGTTTCCTCAAAACTGCTGAAGATCATAGGCTGAACAAAATATCCCAATACTGGGATATCTCCCCTACTTGATTTTGCAACACGAGTGTCTATCAAAGTTCGGTGTTTCTTTCAATTTATATGAAGAAAGTAAGAATGAATTAAAAATAAAATTTGGATGAACCATTATGTCATAGAATGTAAATTTTTTCCAGTCTTATAGCGGTTGGAAAAGCGAGAACTTACCAGTTTTCTCTCCTCTTTTTTTGAATTAGAAAGCAAAACAAAGTCATAAGGTAAATGAAAAAAGACAGAAACGAAATTCTAATCTGCTTCGGATAGATAATATCAATCCGCTGTTAAGAGGCTAGAGGTGTACTAACTAGTATATATTCCACGTAAAGTAGTGGTTGATTTTCAGATTCTCAACTATCACTACCACGCCGACTCCGCCACCTACAAGACGGCGAAGGCCAACAACTCCCAGCAAATACTTTGTACCACCAGTATTTGGTATATTCAGAAATTCAATCATGTTTACTTACACAAGCCTAACCAGGATAACTACAGACGATGGCAGATTTTTAGCTCACTTCTGGTTCGGGTAGAGTACGTAATGGATGACCCTGTGGTTGTGACCACATAAAGATGTGACTGTTCTCGTGTGGGCGCACAAACTCGATGGACCAGCTAGTCCTGTTGCTCGTGTGAGAGGGAGTAGCTGATTCGAGCCGATTCTGAAATTCCCTAGAGGAAGCTTTGTAACAGATATAGTGCGTGGGCGACCTATGAGTAGTTCTGCCGAACTTAGTCCAACCCCTGGTCTGGTGAGTCACTAGACTTCTGGGCAGGTGAAGGACATCTGTGGCATGATTTACCACGACCATTCTAATTGATTTGCAGAGTTTCAAGGGAAAAGACTCTGTTAGGCTTGATCAAGACAATCCTATAGCATTTAGTACTAAATTGATAGAATCGATTTACTCCACAGAAATACTCATTTAAGGAGAAAACGGCACGCTTCTGTTTGGGAACTTCACCGATGAATGGGGTAACTATACGAATTACACTACAGTTGAGCCATATACGGGACCACCGACACTTGGATACAACAGGAGAGGTAAACAGACACCAAAGTAGTCTGAATTTTTTTGTTCATATATTTACGAAGGTGGGAGGTTCATTGAGCGGGCCGGATTTTACCAGCTATGACCTTCTCTTCATTGGAGAACTCCACCTCCTCAAGTGGGAAGAGCTCCAGTGGAGGAGGAGTTTTGATTTCATGAACTCCGCCTACACTCTTCTCATGATTACTGCCCCCAAACCACTTTATCAAGCCATTTTTGGATTCCAGTAGTAAACATAAGCTAAATCACATTCAATAGAAAAACGTTTTAATGAGATCAACAGACTTACCCAGCATCCCCTGAATTTTGCCAATTGTAGAGTGTATGCTTGCCGCCGTAGGGATTCCCGTCCTTCACGCTGAATCACAATATGGAGAAGTGAGTAGATTTTGTTTACTCGGATCATAATCGGAAATTGGAGGAAACTGTTAAATTTGTAATATTAGCTTCATACGGAGAAACTTATATGAGAAAAGGATTCATTTACAATAATGATCTGCGTTAAGATTTAATTTTTTCCGGTTTCGGCAATTTTTAAAAAAAAACTTCTCACCGTAGTTGCAGGGTTTTTGGTACATATTGAGTGAATAATAAGAAATAGCACCTCTAGACGGTCATAGCACATGATTCATTACTTGTATTATTATGTAGTTTACTATTTACTCAAATTACTCGCATTCTCAATTCAGTACGGAAGAAAATTTACTAACTCAAATGAATGATTCGAAATTCGGTAACTCCTATAAGCAATTTGTTCCAATCAGATCAAAAAAATTTATTTTGTGAGACTAACAATTCCATATTTTTAGTTGTTAGCGTGGAGTGGTACCGAACAATTAGGCCGGGGGTTTCATGAAGGATTGAACACGTAGCCAAAGTCGCCTTCAATTCTGGGCATTTTTTCCCCTGCTCAGCTCTGTGAAAAGCCTTAAGTATGACTGGAAGTCGGGAATGTTATCATTAAAAATGAAAATGTGTATGACGAACGAGTGAAATGGCTATTTTTGACTTATTCGTTTTGTTCTTTATTATGCGTAAAATGCATAATATGTGGATAATAAGTAAGTTTGCAACTTGAACAACCAGTGTTTTCCACTGGTTGTTCAAGTTGTAAACTCGAAAAAAGGGCTCGAATGAGGCACCTCCAATGTTTTCTTTTAATCAGCTATTTTGCCCTATTCCCTTTTGAAGCTTACGATATCTAACAACCAAAATAATTTCATTCGAAATGGTGATGTGATTGAAAAAATGATTAAAAAAATGGTTGTCGCAGTAATTATTTTGTGCTGTCTAGGTTGGATCATGGATGCGGGATTCCCATCCCCAGTCTGATCATATGGCTGAGAAACGTTGGGTTACGGACGGTTATGCATCGCCGGTGCTCTATGAATATGAAAACGAACGACAAATGATGAACAAAGTACAAAAAATCAAGTATGTAGTAGTATAGTACGCACTGAGATCAATTGTTCTGGAAGGCTCACAACTTAAAAACATCAAACGGTCAAAAGGATTTTGTGAAATAATGTGATTTAAGTAGCGCGATTGGAGTATGGCAAACTTCTCATGATGATTTACGATATTTTGTACCGATTTTTGTTGTCAACTTGAATTATTTACTTACTCTTATACCTATTCAGGTTAGTAGGCAAACAGGTAAAAAGGATAAAAAGGATAAAGTTTTTGGCGTTAATCAATCCCGTCTGAGGGATGCGCCCCCGCACTCGACTTCCATTCAGAATCGCAGTGGCGTAGTGAGTGCGTATGTGGCCTTTACAATGACTTGCGGTGGCCAGCCGATGTACAAGTCAGTGCTTTTATCCTCCCAGACAAGTCTGGTACCAATTAACCGACCCCTTAGGGATGGAAGGCTTGGTTGGCCTCGGCGGGCACCGATCCGGGATTCGAACCCCTGACCGTGCGTGTGATATGGTGCGCCACTTGCCACTACACCACCTCCGCCCTATACACCACCTCCGCCCTAAACAGGTACAGGGAGCAAAATAAGGTGGATACCTTCCTAATGAGTGGATTCATTTCAAAGATTAACTCTGGAGGCAAAAGGGTGTAGTGACCAGTTCAAACGATTCGAGGTTTTCAAATGTAATACGTGTATCGCTACACCCCATCGCTCCAATATGCCCCACAGGATAACACCTAGCTTTGGGATGGCCTCGATGGTGCCTCCTAAGCGATGCTCCTAATCTAACCCTGAATGGCTTATAAGCTCTACGGTTGTTGAGCCTTCATTAGGAAAGATCAGATCGGATTGTGGTTAGTATAAGTTCTCTGGGTGAACTTTCTCAGTCTGCTATACCTGTGCTTCTGAACCCCTTTCCCCTTTCAGGTATTATGTCGATTACTTGGCGTCCGGCACCGGAAACCTTATCTACAACGGCTCCTATTATTATCACAGACATGGGACGACGTCTCTCGTACGGTATGTCATGCCCAATCCTAATGAATCAGTGCCTTACGTACTTTGCCGATTCGGAAAAAAAGAGCAAGCGCCAGGTCGAGTGAAAGCTTGCGGCAGCTTTCTGATAGGGTTAAGTGCAACACCTGGCAACCGGCGGCTTCCATTATTCATTGGCTACTTCCAAGTTCATCTGTAGTTCGTCCTCTGTCAATAAAAACAATAAAAAAAGTTGCCCTTATGGATGGGTGACCAGCGTGTTGTATACACAAAAATAATAGCTTGGAGTTGATCAATAATTCTCCCGCACTCGCCCCAATTTCGACTTTTGGTCAGGGGTTCTTAAGATACACACGTATATCTGCAGGGCCTGTACATGTGCAGGTCCGTAATTTTATCCTCCAACGGCTCTGCTACTCATTAAACGCAACTTCCGGGATGAAGTATTTGATTGCCATGGATCAGATTCAATCTGCTAGGCATAACGACGTCCGTTAAAGACCCTACCCATTAGCCCATTCCCATCACTTGTGCTTTTTAGAATATCCAAATATAGATTGTCTCAAAATGAGTCGTAGCGGTAGCTTACGTAGTTAGCTTCTGTAAGTAGCTGAAGGAGTTCAATGAAATCGAGTTTTATAGTTACGACTTGGAGACAACCGATCAAATCGAAGCTGATCTTGGGGATATCGCTCATAAGGATTGTGGACGTTTACCGGACCATACGTTTGAGGTGCCTAACATCAATGCGTATAAATGATTATGCCATATTTTTAATTACAATATAATTATTGACTTCTACACTTCTAGTTTTGCTCAGAAACTGACATTTGTATGTCTATATTTTGCCAAAGTCCTGAAACATACTCCCAATTGTTTATATACTGGAAAAACATGAAGAAGGTGGTATAGCGAACATTTCGTTCAAACTTCCAAGCAGTTACGCTTTTAGGGAAGCCAATACAGGCAGCGGGCGCGCTGGCTGTGTCATGTCGTGGGGGTATAGCTCAGGGGTAGAGCGCTCGCTTTGCATGCGAGAAGTCTGGGGTTCGATTCCCCATACCTCCAATAATTTTGCAATTTGCACCTTCAATCATATGTCACTTCTTTAAGTGTTCCATGCAGTAAAACAGTGTAGATGAAGACGTTCGAAAACATGTGTGCGAAATTACGTCGCATTCAGGAAGTATCCCATGAGTAGGGAGTGCTAATGGAAAATGCTCTTGCTCATACCCTTCATCGTTGAGTGTGCCATGCCTCTATGATCCAGCCAACCCGCTCAGCTTGTTCACATACTTTGTTTACTTGTTTATTTTTCAGTTGTGATGCTCCTTAAGGTGCACAATTGAACCAATATCATGTTCGTTTTTGAAAAATCATAGTCTACAATCAAATTTAGTGATTCCTGCATTCCATCGAAATTTTGGTATCTCATAATATTACTTCTAAGTTTTTAGTGCCATTCTTTGTATCCTGACATTTCTCAGTTAGTTTTGTTTGAACGTGAAGCTTAGGACCTAGCTTAATTTGTTTTTTAGGACTGTAACGAGACCGAACGGCATCCGTGGCTCTACAATCGACCCCACAACTATGCTGATTTCGCCGTAGACGAGAACGGTCTATGGGTGATCTATATGCGACCGGAAAGTGACGCACTTTATGTGAGCAAAATTGAACCGGTTAGTATTGTCATCAGAAATACATTTATGTGGTCATGGATCTGGTACATACTTTGACTGTTATGCACTTTTGAATCGTGAATCACACAAAATACACCCAAGCAAACTGAGAACAGTTGAAGTGGATCGTTATGAAAGGCATACGAGACCTGCCCAACTTCTGCTGTCTGAATCTTTTTGAGAAGTAAAGTTTTACTAAAGGGAAGACATGGAAGGGTTGAAGATTTAAAAAAAACACTAAAATTGAAAATAAAATTGAAAGAGGAGATGGGTAATAAAGATGTTTCCAAGGGAGGAGAACTCGAATGTAGCGTACTTCTGAGTTTTACTTTTTCTCGCCCCGCTTAAGGAGTTCTTAGGAAGAAATTCGGAAAGAGTCTACTGTAGCTAAAACAGTTCATCTGTAGAGGTAATAGCAGCGAACGGGAACGCAGATAGCTTATCCTGGTGTCGTGTTTGTGAGAATGAAGAAAAACCTTGGATTGGAGAAAAACCAAGTACCGAGTGAAACGAGTATGACACCTAGCTGGGCCACTGAGCTACCCATTCACAGCTATGGCGATTACGGCTGATTTCTTTACAACTGATAGGACCTATGAATTACGATTAAAGTTGGAAATGAAGGGTGGTTATTCACCACTGTAATTCTGGATACGTAAGAAATACTGGTGGTTGCAGGACTTTTATATAGTGGACACATGGGAAGTGGCGGATGTGAATGGGACGCAGCTGGCCGATGCCTTTATAATGTGTGGTGTATTGTACGGTCTGGAAAATGCAACCACCAGGGATTCCCGGATCAGTTTCGCCTACGATTTGTTCAGGTCTGTTTTAGTCTTGTTCGGAGGTCGCTGTTTTTGAGTAACGATTATTCTTAGTTGAGTTCTCAGAGTTGAGATCTGTATATTATCCAGCATACCCTCTAAGCCTAAGCTTATCGCTTACTAAAGGGGAGTATGGTGATCCTCCTGCTCTTCGATTTTTGATTGCTCTTAGTTCAAGACTGGCCATCGTTCCCTTCATCTTCCTAATCGATGGGAGTACCCACTTGGGTTACTCCAAAGACTGCTTAACGCAACTAGAGATAGCAAGGATTTCGTTTCTCGCAAGAACCGACCGGTGCCTTCAGCACGGAGCCATCCCCAAGCAAAGAGGGGACGTATTCAGATAGGAATGGTTAATTATTGGTAACATCCAGTGATAGATTGAAAACAGTGGATTCATGGTTGTTGCTTTATCCTCACCCACTTTCTTCCTTCTATACGCTTAACGCATTAGATTGGGGTTAATTAGGGACTGTAATTTGGTGGTTAAAATCCTCCCCTCCTCCAGACTTGACCGTTTCCATGTTCTCCTTACCGTCGTTTTAATTTTTCAGCTTCTCAACTGGATTTCCAGTATAGGTATAGTCTAAAAGAATGGCTCAGAATTCAGATGAGTCTCTGGTATGTTTCTATGATAGATAACACATACGCACAACTATTATCCTCTCATCTTTTCGGGATAACGGAAGGACAAGCCTCTCCTTCAACTAATCTTTAATTCCAAACCAGTCCCTTCATCATTTCAGAAATGAGACGATACCTGGTCAGGTGGCGTGGTACAATCCCTATCAAGGTCTTACGATGCTTCACTATAATCCAGTAGACAGTCGTTTATACTTTTTCGACGACCGACGTCTACTCAGTGTGAACGTGCGAATGGATGAAGATGAACCGGAATACGAAGACTAAACCGCCTTATCGCTTTGCTGCCACCTGTCTGCCATTGAATTTCAACACTTAGGCATTGATTACCGACTTGTACTCTCGTCATTGTTTTTTTTTGAGAATATTTTTTGTCGTTCTGAAAAAATTTCCTTCTAAATGATATTCTGTCGTGAATTCAAGGATGAGGATTTGCCTCGTGATGATTCCTTCTCATCGTAGCATAGATGATTTGTCCGACAAAGGCGTTTTTGATGTTGTACGGCATTGAACCAACGACCGAAAAGGCTATATCAAGGTTACGACGAGATTGACGGATGGTTGGCTGGTTGGCTGGCTGATGGGCCTCGTCATTGCCGTCGTCGTCCGTCGCGTGAGGGTGTAAACGAAAAAAACTCGTCCTGGAATTCTCCGCCTTCCAGTCTGAAGTCGTCAAAGCTACGATTCCCGCACCCAACGGCTCCCGAGGTATGTATGCTTGATTTCCTTATGATCAGCATTGGCTCATACAATTCTGACTTCCGGTCTGCTTACATTCTGTGGTGTTGTAGGCTTTCTAGTAGTTATACAATCCCAAATTAGGAAAATAGCTTTCTAAGGACCTTTTAACAAGATTTTCTGAGGAAAAAGACACTCCAAGATGTAAATTCTTGTGCTATAGTCTTGGAGTATAGTTCGCTATTAGTATGGTAGTATAGTATTACTTACTCTTCTGTTATAACGCATTCCTGTTATTGATCGGTTACGTCAGTATGAGCCATGCATTCCGCTAGTTGTTGAAATCAGAGTCGACGCAATCTAAAGCGGTTTCGGCTCATTCAAAAACGTACAGGGTCCATTGACGTCACAGACTTGTGCTACTGGACTGGACTCAGAGGTACGATGAGGTCGGAATTTTCACAGTAGCGGACGATTGAGCGCGTCCGAGTGTGCACCTTCTGATTTCCATTTTAGATCTTGGATTTTTTTTTCTAATGGGCCTGGTGGTCAATGAATGGCAAGGGATGGTCGTTGTAAAAATCGTTCCTTTTCCAGTTTTTTTATACTTCACCTTGGACTCTCCCCATCACCTCCCCTAGGAATCTGATGGCAGTCAACCAGGACCCGGAACAAGTCTCACCCAAGCAAAATCTAGGACATCACTGGTTGCTGACTATTTACGTCGACACCTCCGCTTTACTCGCTGCATACAAAGATGTGCTCACTTCATCTCTTTAATCTCCTTCAATATGAACCTACAAAGGGTAACTGTTCCACCGTTGCTCTTTGGTTCTTTTGAAACATTTCCCTTCGGGCGGGTTGAAAATTTGTTTTAATGAACTCTGTAAAACACATGATAGAGCTGAACATGATAGTGCTGTAAAACATAAGAAGCAATTTAAAAGTTCTGTACTGCAACCCAGTCGGCATAATCCATATCTTAAATTTAGGAAAAACGACCAAAATCAGTTAGCTGACACAAAGTTCTACACTAGAAAACTTGTCGTGCTCCAATCATGATTGTTGCTCGAGTGGCTGGCTTGTTGCCAACGGCTCTACGGAGCGCAAATTTGGATGCAGTCGTTGTAAAGTTGAAGCTTTTAAGTGCATTTCGACAACCCTTCCCCTAATGGTGTTTATAAATACAAATCCTTGTCCAGATGTCCTCGATGTTTTGTTTATTTACAAGTTGCCGTCCCCGAGGCACTCGCATCTTGGGCAGCTTCGCTTGATTGGCAGCATGTCGATTTCCATAACAGTTCAAACGTAATTACCGTAATGGCTTANCCTTCCCCTAATGGTGTTTATAAATACAAATCCTTGTCCAGATGTCCTCGATGTTTTGTTTATTTACGAGTTGCCGTCCCCGGGGCACTCGCATCTTTCGCATCTTGGGCAGCTTCGCTTGATTGGCAGCATGTCGATTTCCATAACAGTTCAAACGTAATTACCGTAATGGCTTACTGTATCCTTGAAAGACCGTAACTCTTACAGTAATACAAGATGTTGTGGTGATGATCTGTCGCTCTTTTCTTGTTTGTCCCCTTACTTGTTTAGACTATTTTTCGTACAAAAAACTAAATTTTGCTGTATTACCTTGCAGTAAAGTGTTTCTTATTCATTTGATGCCTCCGCTTGCAATAGTGAAAAGCGTATAGTTCATTTTTAATGGTCAAGGCAAGCTGTTTTCCGTAATTTTCGCTACTTACAACTCCTTCTGCCTTCTACCTCCTATGGCAAACCGCTAAGGTGTATGAGAGAAAGTCCTATGTGCTTTTATTGCTTCTCAATGGTTATTACGTGATATCTATGGGAAAAAGCTTTTTCTATTAGTTTTTAGGCATAGTTAATGGTAGTGGGTAGTAGATAGTTCTGGTTTAGTTTTTTCTTCAGATGACAATTTCCTAGCTTGTATTCCATCATTCGATGGCGCACTCGCCAGAGGCGCGATATCGCTTACACAGAATCGCTTTGATCCCTGGCGTAGGCTAATAAGTACGTCAAATGTTTTTGTCTACTTGCCTATCTGTTATTACTTTGACGAACAGCTCCATCCATACAGCTCCTAAGGACATCAAGGAAGGGTTTAAAAGGGGTCTGTAGGTACTAGCAGTCAGTAAGGAAAGTGACATTCTGCCATTTGGCTCCGTTACTACCCTTGTACACAAAGATCAGATTCTTGGTCGATGCCCGTCCAGGCGCCATCCATCTCTCCCAAATCATTTACTTGGAACTAGTTCTGCTTGTAAGAGGAAAATCCAAACCACCAGCTCTCCCTACTACGGCAATGTTCTGAAGTTCTGTTCTTTGGAAATCACTGAGTTCTAAACGGCTTCTTCTCAACGACTATTCAGTGATATATGGGGCCGATTTGGAGACCAAGGAATGCTTTTTCCCTCTCCCGTATGAAAAGACTTATGGCATATCCGGAACCATCCTTTTTTATCAGAAAAATATGACCATCGCTCATAGGAAATATCGTAGGAATGGCCTCAATTTCCGTCCCCCCGATCTTTCGCCAGAAAAAGTCAGTATGAAGGGCAAAGTCCGTTGAAAATTTGCTTTCCGAAACCTATTCAGATTACTCATCAAAGTGGAACGAACGCGCCTTAATGATCAATTCAAGAAGTTACTTCAAGTTTTGAACATTCCAGAGTTCCCAATCCACTGCTTCTGCAGCAATATATCTTAACTGAAATTAGGTGAGGTCCGATTTGCAAACGGAACTGAATTTGGATAAGAGGTTAGAAACAAGGGGTAAAGAGCGTTTTAAAAACGAAAAAACTCAGAACTTTGCAGGAGGTCTTGAAATTTGTGTACTCTTCACACCTAATAATTTTCGGCGTTAAGGCTACGGAGGGAGTGCCATCATGTATGCAACAACCAAGAACTTTACTAGTACTTACTTGAACTTTCAAAACGGCGGACATGCGGAGATTATCTAAAGAGATAAGCTGCCCCTACTATGCTCCCTGACACGCCCATACGCTTCCGCTGGCAGTGACGATTTTTAGCCCATTTTTAGAAAGGTGATTGCCTAACCCACTACTCCTCCTTATCAAGTGTGCCTTCTAAATTCACAAATTTTGCACTACTTTTGTAGTCGACCCTTCTTCTTATATGGAATCAGTCTATCTTTATGAACTTTTCCTATCACTCGGGCAATTGACCACCATTCATCGTTCCAAGTAGTGGTCTCCAATGCTGTGTTGAAGGTTCATTATACTGGTCTTCGACAAATGATAACGGAATTCTTTAGTCGGTGCTACAGGTAGCTACCATACATTGTCGCCGTCTACCTGATCTCAGCCAGATCTGACTGCCATGCTGGTTTAAAGGTTCTCAGGTTGAACATCGTTGATTAGCGCACTTATAACAAGACGGATCTTTTGTACAGATCTCAATCTCGGCCGCTCCTTCTCCTTTTCTTCAGGTTCTGTTGGTCGCTACCAGAGCATGGCGCATTCTATCGTAAAGCCCACGCTCAATAAGCCCGTTTAGCCCACATAGTTCCTTTGAAAAGATAGCAATTCAGTACTACTCCCATACATCTATGTGTTAGGCCTGAACATTGTCTGTGTGGTCGTTTATCTCCTGCCTCGCTCTGCTCATTTTGTCCTTAACTGCAAGCGGGCAGCCTGTACGCCCTCGCTCGAGTGCTGCCCCACGCCTGATTCCCATAAATTTTTTGTCGCCTCCCTCGTAAGATCGCCATTGCACTTTGGTTGCACTGCGAATCCTGCCAGAACAATAATCGGCGATGCAAAGGAGTTCGGACCGAGGGAAACGCGTCACTAAACTGTTGTTGTACATCTTGGAGGGTTTTCCTCGAGTACATTTTGATACTCAGTTGGCCTATTTCAATAGAGAAATGATTGATCGCTTTGTCGAACGCCGCGTATCCGGTTTCTACTCAGGTTCATGGAGGTATTTGAGTGAGTATTCGGACCATAGGAGTTGAAAGAGACTAGTGGATGTTCAGCGTAGTGGTTGTTTTTTCGGAAATAATTGCGGATTTCTAAGGAAAAGTTCAACTTGGAGGGAACGGAAGCGGGAGAAGCTGATATGTTGGACAGTCCGATAGTCGGGATCATGGTTATGCCACGAAATCTGCCGAAGAAAAAGATCGTATTCAAGCAGAACCGAACTCGTGGGGCCGCCAATTATGCCTTTATAATGAGAGTCAGCAATAAGTAGTCTACCAAACCGCTCTGGAGACCCTATCATGAACTCTGCTTTGGAACTTGCCCTCATACTCCTACCATTCAAATTCTAAGAATCTGACAGTTGAGGGTGGAAGAGTGGAGATGAAGCATGGGGATCATATCGACAGGATTACAATTTTCAGTACATTAATGATTTCCCCTGGCAGATGCGTGTGGGAATGATTCAAACATGACATATGCACCCTAAAACAGTATCGGTATGAAGTAGAAAAGACGTTCTCAGCTACGCCGGCTGAAGGCTAATCAAATTCGTTCAATTTTCGGTAATGATGGTTTTGCGAATATACCTTTGATTAGTTTTCCCGAAGAATAATTTTCTTTTGATTGGTTATAATTTTTTTGATCGAAAACTGGTACTGTTGAGTCACTTAATGAGCTTGTTTGGCAATCTCTTCAGTGTCACCTACCCAATATTTAGTGAATAAGGGATAAATTGTGTTCTTAGTTGTTTATAGCTGGCCCCAGACTTATTTGTCAATTGGTGATGTGGCTAGGAGGTGGTCAACTGATATGGTCACTAAGAATCACAGCCTGACGCTAAGTAGTCTCACCAGCGCTGCTATCAGTTCAGTGACACTTTCATGGTGATGATTTCTAGCCTGATAGAAGACACACCCACGACTGTTAAAGCTTCATCCTGGAGTTTGTTTTGGTTCGGTTCGTATCATATCAGTTACGGTTTCTTCTTTAGGGTTACTGTATACTGTAACAGTTCCGATGGTAGGGATGGTTCGATATGTTAAAAATTACTTCAAAATTAAAATTACTACAACATGTATCCTCTACTGAGGTGTCGTCTTAGCATTTTTATAATTATATGTGTCTTAGGCCTTTCCCTGTGAAGGTGAATGGAGGGATCAACCATTTTCAAGTGGTGATGCACCCCTTATCGGAACTTTTAATCAGAATCGCCCGAATGCGAACACTTGTATGCGTGCCTTATCCCGTGTACCTATGGAGAGTTCACTATTCGGCCTATAATATGGTTTGCAATGTATGACTATACACATTTTCGTGTTTTCAACCTATTCTAAACGAGCTAGATGTCCTTCTTGGGCCTCTGGGAGCTTAAGAGCCCGGTTATCGCTGGACGGAACTTTATGAAAACAATTTTTTGCTGTCGATAACCGAACCATCCTACACAATGCAGCACCACTTCCCAATGCCTCATACTCGTCGTTTCAGTCCCCATAGAAGCTGCCTGGATGACACGACCTGAGATCTTGTCGTTCCCTAGCCAAGTTTATTCTGGAAAGTCTTCCATCTTCAGGAAAATAAACCATGAATGAGACAGCCCGGAGCCTGCAGTGAACAAAATAGTGGTTCAATGTAAAAAAATTTGTGAAGGTTTTTTTTTATCAATTTATCAGACTGGTCATTTACTACATATGTCCGGCGGCGTAAAACAGGTGGTCAGAGAAAGTGATCAATTAGTTGAAACGTCAATAAATGCATCTGCGTGTCGGATCGATCCACGCAATGAACTGCCGCAACCTTTCCAGCATTTTTGAGGACTTTTTCTTGTGGATTCCGTTGGTCCCTCGCCCTTTCACTGTTACACTTTTCATTTTTTTGCTCTTTTCTTTTACTTTCATTTTTGACGGCTTTCCTCTAGTCATCGAATACCACTGTACGAATTTAGTTCCATTTTTCTTAGGTTTTCAAAAAGAATATGTACTACTTTTACAACTTCAGCTAGTACTTTTCTGTGATGCGCCATGCATTGGTTTTCCGCTGATAATTACGGTATCTTTTGCAGCCGCTTTTTCATAGGCTTTTATGTTCTTGTAAAGCTCAAACTAGAACTCAACTCATGTTACACATTAAGTGAAATTTCTGCCGCTTGGACATAAGCCGTGTACTTTGTTTCTACTAAAGTTCGTATAGCATTTAATGGGCATGCTCAAATATGGAAGTATAAGTAGATGCAATTCGTCTGTTCGGATATGATCTTCGACGTCTGCCATGCTCGAGCCCTTCAACATAAAGCCACCGAGAACCAAAAAAGTGGATAATTCAGGGAGGAGAATTTATCTCATAAGCTGTGCTAGTGGTATGCGCGACTCCTAAGCTTTTTACCATCTTCTTAATTATGGGTTTTCCTGAATCCTCAGATTCTTCAGAACAGATGGGGTGCTTCACCAAGCTTCTCAGGAGTTTAGTAACAATTATTGTATAGCTTTAGAATTAGCAGGGAATCTGTTTATTTAATGCAACCTCTTGACATTCCGCGAATTCTCTATGGGATTCCCTTCAGGTAGTTTTTTAAGGCGAAAAGTTTTTTCTCGATTTCAAACACACCACTATGTATTATGTAGTTCCGTAGTCAAGGTCTACCTTCTTGTTCGGAAGAGGTGTTTTCAAGGTAGAACTAAGCGGGGTGACGTCAAGACGACAACATATACTCCTCTCACCACGGCGTTCGGCAGTTTGCGTTTCCCATGGATACCTCTGCCATTTTCTGACCTTTTTTGTCCCCATGGTGCTTCCTTGTTGAAGGACTCTGATCTCTGGCCCTAATATCTTGACGGACTTTTTCCTTTCTCGACTTCAACGAGAGGTTGTTTTCCGTACGGAATCGATGGATTGTTCGTCGTTCTACTGCTATGTGTGTTCTGAATCTGTTGGCTTTTGTATTTTTACTGAACCTGTTGTTTTCTTTTGAAGACTATCTTGCAAGGGATAATCGATGTTTCTTATGGGAGGGAATCACCACTTCCAACCAATGTATAAGTCAAGTCTGCTACCGATTAACTGAATTCAGAGAAACAGAAGCCTTGAATTGCCTGGGCTGGTATAGATTTGATCCATGGGTCACACGTGTGATATGCCACCCGAATCGAACTCGAATATTTCCCGAATGGTCCCTGAAAGGTGGGAAGGTGTTCATGCAACAGAGATGAATCTTCGATGATATTTCATGAAGCATCTTCTCTATCTCTGAAAATAAACTCGACGATACCGTGGAAGCGCATACTTTCGAAACATCCGGTATAAATTCCGAGAAGATGCTGGAAGCAACCCGAAAAAAGGAATCGAAGAAACCGATGAGTAAGCTTTGTTCGCGCGAATTGGTCGTACATAACGTTTCATGGTAGTAAAATGTTAGTAAGGGCGGATGACACGGGGATTTCGGTTTATGGGAGGGTTATTCTCCTCTTTTTTGACCTCGTTATGTACATGCTTCTGGTCCTGAATAAACAAAGCATAGTAATATGTGCACTAAATATATAAATACATACTATATGCACAATCTTTACTAGTGCAACTTCAAGGCCCAAAAATGAACCTAATGACATGTACCCTAAACAATGTATGAATAGATGCTTTTCATGGCATTCTCCACATAGCTCTACTGCGACATCTGCACCGCGAGAACATCTGCGCTCTCTTCACTTCCCGCTCTTGATGAAGCATTACAGAAAAGCTACTCCTCGTGCTCCACAAAGAAAACCATTTGCAGTTGGGTTTTAGTGGACAAGTGTGGATTTACATACCGTTTTCGGGGAAGAAGCTTGACTGCCCTGTACTGGACCCAATCCCGGTCCAGCCTATTGGACAGTACCTATTCAATTTATCAGTGCGAAGTCCCACAAATTTTGCCTTTCTATCACTCACTCACTTCCATTAAGCTACTTTTTGGCTTCTTGCTTTTTTACCTGGAACGAATAGACGACAATTCCTTATGAAGTCCTTAAGAAGCTCTGGACCTAAGAATGAACCTGGACCCAATGGATCCGATGATCAACTTCACCCACGAACGTGTCTTACAGAATTTGCTGCTATTAAAAAAGCCGAATCTCTTGAGAATTCTCGCAATGTTGGCTAGTCATGAATAAAACCTCGGCCTTGGACGGGACTCGAACCCGTACCTGTGGATCCGGACACCATACCTTTGAAAACTACTTGGTCCAATGACCTCAACTAGCTCGGTGCCACTTCTATGGCCCCTATGCTACATCCGCATATCGAAGATTATTCATCGGATGACTAGTAGCAGTTGACCCGGAAACCGATCATGGGTGAGCTCCGTCCCCTCGTAAAAGATGCGTCATTGCCGCTTTGTGTCGTCTTCTTATGAGTAATCGCCGTAGTATTTTCGCCGACCTGACAATCTGCTCGTTGCTCCTCACGTTCTGCCAGCGATCGCCAGCTGGTTGTCGGAAGGCTTCGACCCGTCTTTGTTGAACATGCACTTTACCAGTTTCCTCTGTCTATTCACACTATAATTCTCTAACGAGAAGATATCTCATTCATCCCGTTTTTTTTATCACAATTACGTTCTAGATTGAAAATCAATGCAGGAAAGTGTTCACAGCCCAGACCCCGCCCATAACGTACAAGCCCCACCCGTCTCGAGCGCGTATTATAATTCTGATATTGTCGTATTTCAGCGACAGAAAACAAGACCATATCGTTATAGAATAATCAAAAATAATATTAATTTTGTGAACGATATATGGGCCATCTAGAAATCCATCATATTCATGAACGGGTGAGAAATGTGCTGTTTGTGCTAGGTGGAGCATGTCATAAAGACGAAGAGCTGAGCTTCGATTAGCTCTTCGTTTGGAATGTGTCCAGCTTTTGAATATCACTATGAAATAGCATAATAAATGCTTCATAAATAATTTTTCAATTTTTCACAGCTCACTTCGCCTAGTTGGCCGCTTTCAGTCGAGAAAATCTTAGGATTCAGTCAATTCCCGAATGTATGGTTCCTGAACCGCTTCCCACTGCTGTATCGTGGGCGTGTACATGGCGCATTCCTGGGCAACCGTTTAACTTTCTCTCGATTTTTGTTACCTTTTCTGCGAAGATTTTCTGATTAAATCTCATGTATACATCGGGAAAGTTCAGTTTTTTCCCCGAGACGTTCGATCCATCGACACGATGCAATCTCCCCGTATTGTTTTCGCTTTTCTCGCAGCTTCTCAGTTTCAATAATCGCCTCCTACCCTCCCCGATTGTCATAACTACCTTCTGACTGCCATAACTGTTTTCAGAATTCTAGGTTCCAAAGCAGTTCTGTTCTCAGTGTGTGTCATCAAGTCCGGATCACTAACTGGCAATGTTCAAAAAGGTAAGTTTTTCCCGTTTCAACTGTTCTTCATCTACGCTTATTCACTGTCCACTGCGATGTCATTCAATAGATAACTAAGAGGGCAGTAGCCCTTGTAAGCAGGTCGTGTGATGGATCTTTGGTGAGGGCGTAAGGGACATTAGGTTCGTTTTGATTTCCTTCGGCAACCCGTTGATCAGTCAAAAATCGACTCCTTAAGAAATCACTTTTTACTGTCTTCTTCTTTTGAAAAATTGAACTGACTACTTATGAACCCAGTTTCATAGTACGTTGATTCGATTCTTTCGTAGTTCTCGATTTTGTTTTAATTCTACAATATGTTGGAGTACGCCATGCATTTGCCCATTGATTGGAATTGCTGATGCATTTGAATGCGTATTGGTCCATTGTCTGTTAAGGATTGTTCTATGTCAGATTCCTTATATTCCTTCCAAGGATCACCCTGTGACCTTGAGAAAACCCTTGCCTCAACCACTCCGGTTTTTATGGAATGTGAAGTATTCGGGTGAAATGTCAACCTGACTAATTCTTGCAGCCTTTCAGGATAGACCTAAACAGTCTCTCTAGGCCAACCTTTCAGAATCTTACCTCTACCAGAGAAATGTTTTAGCGAATGGTGCCTGCTTGTCTAACCGTCATAATTATCATTTGAACAATCCCATATTCCTTAGGAAACACCCCAAAATTGATCGATACCTATTAGGCTGGCATATCTTCGGTCATGACTTCATGCCCAAGTCTGAAAGAAGCCGAACAAGCCTGTCCAGAGGATGGTGTCTGTTAGGTAATCCCTCTGAAAATGTTCTTGAGAAAGATTAGGCGAGGAAGAGCCGGGAGCTCCTAATGTTTGCTCCTATCACGCGTCAGATGGTATCCATGTAGATGATAGATATTTACTAAGTAGTTGCAATCATTTTTGTAAGGAATTCTTCTTATGACACGTGGAAGTCAGTCTGAGCCTAAAAATGTTTCTCATTTGTTAGGATTGTTTTAAGCCATATGGTGTGTTCGCATGAAAAGCGACTATCTCGCAAATCATATGGAGATTGGGAAAGGCCTATACCTGTTGTTGAGAAGGTAATTGTATTTTATCTTCCCGCAAGAGCCGATCATCAACATCGGAGTACGCCAAGCGTTTAACCTTCTATCAGAAATTGATGGTTTTTCAGAGGACATAATGAATTTCGGTGGAGCCAGAAAATATATATGTACGTACACCGATGCCTTTCTTATTTCTCCCCAAACCGGTGGTTTACAGTAGTGCTGCTATTCCCTGTTGTTGTATGGGTCATTCATTGTAAACCACCAAACAGTTCAGCGTTCGGCATGAAAACGGAGAGAACTACCCTTCTTCCTTAGCCGTTTCTCGTCTCCTCTCTCTACTGATCTGATTTCTAAGGAATGGTCTTCATATTAAAGCAAAGCAGAACAGAAGATGTTCTCGGAGCATGCTTATTTCGATTACAGTGGTAACTCTCGGTTTAGATTAATAAAATTAAATTGATGGCCCCTTCCAGGTCGAGCGTATTACATGTGTTGGAGCGGGTTATGTCGGTGGACCCACATGTGCGATGATCGCCTATAAATGTCCCGACATCCAGGTGAGTTTTTACTGAGTTGGTTTTACTCCTACTAACTTGTTTTTCTTTATTTTCGCTCCAGTCAACTTAACCTTTGTTTGCATTCTGATTGTTCTGGACTCATTATAGCCTGTCTCTGAGCTGATAGAGCTAATTTTATAGGATTTGTTAAGAAAATGAGTTTAGTATTCTTGCAGTTCAGGATTTTCTTAGTACTATAAATACTTTTTTTCATGGTCATGTAGATTTAGAATATTTTTTACCATGGGTAAGGTACCTTGTACTCTGCGCAAGTCCATAGTGGACTTGGAGAGAGGGCCTATGTGGACATCCTAAGCAAATAAATAAATAAATGAGTACTAAGTTGTGTATTACAGTTTCTTCCAATAGTTGATACCTAGGTTACGGTGGTCGATATGAATATGGACAAGATTACGCAGTGGAATTCGGACAATCTGCCAATTTATGAGGTTAGCCTGCATTGGAAAGCAGTTTTGCCTCCATGTAGCTGCTATATGCCCTGATCCGATTATAGCCAGGCCTGGACGACATCGTATTCGCGGCACGTGGTCGAAATCTTCATTTCGTCACGGATATCCCACGAGCGATACGTGAAGCCGATCTGATTTTCATATCGGTGAACACCCCTACGAAGATGTACGGTAGAGGAAAGGTAAGTCAGATTGAGTAGCCGTGCTGTAGCAGTAAGGGCACAAGAGTGTCTTTACTGCTTAAAGATGGATATGTAAGGGAGACAGTGAGAGTCTTTTTCGAAAAAGTCGGGAGATAAGAGAAGAATGAAACTGGAGGGGATGATAGTACTACCTTAGATGGCAAGTTACTCTCGGTATTAGTAAAATACCTTCCCAAATGCTTCGATACTCCAAAGACGAGCCGTTGTGCATGGCGCGTCTGATGCATTTCTAGAATCTTCGTTCTGATTCGTTTAGGGAATGGCCCCTGATCTGAAGTACGTCGAGTCGGTATCACGTACTATTGCCCAGTATTCTGAAGGTCCAAAGGTATATTTTCGATACTATTGGTCAGCTCCCTCAATTACCGAATCACCACAAAATACTGTTAAGATAGTGGTTGAGAAAAGTACGGTACCGGTTCGAGCTGCCGAAAGCATCAACTGCATTCTTCGAGAAGCCCAACGTAACGATCCACGTCTGTCTTTTCAGGTATACTTCTGTTAATATTATTTATTACTATGAATATTATTTTTGCTTATTTATTGAATTATTTTTGCTTTTTTTTACAGAAATGAGTAGTAGACAATGCTTGCAGTTCAGGTGCTGTCCAATCCGGAATTTCTAGCTGAAGGAACAGCCATTAGAGACCTGTCTAATCCGGATCGTGTACTGATCGGCGGAGAAACTTCACCTGAAGGTATGTTATTGTTTTTTTGAAAGCATAAGTGGCTGGTGTTCAGGTTCCTGAGAGCAACGGGAACCAAAATTTCTACTCTTACAGTGCCCGATCACCCGGATAGCTTTTGGAAACGGCGAGGCCCTTTTGAGGATCGAATGCTTCCTACTGCAAAACTCAACACATTCATGCGAGACCTAAAATAGCGTGTATATATAAGTCTCCAAACTTATAAGTAACGTCCCTATCTGAGTAAGATTGCGAGACAAAGACAGAAGCATACTAGCCCCCACCCCATCCCTCCCTCCCATCTCTCCCTGCCACTCCGACTTTTGTCCCCGATGTGGCACCAATGGGAAAGTCGCTGGATCGCTGGAATGTCTTCAGAGATTGGTTTCTAGAGCAATCAATCCAGATTTTGTTGTGGTGCCATAATCTGCGAAGTTCTCCCCACACAGAGTTCACACAAAAATAAATATTGGCGTGTTTGTAAAAATTGTGTATAACTCTAAGAAAGAAGAATGAGTTTCGTGATAAATGAAGATCTAATTGAACTTCGTCAGGCGCCAGAAGATGCCATCACAGTCAACGCGCATGAACCTTGTTCACCGAGCGCGACAGATGCGGAAAGCACCTTCTTTCCCAAGCATGAACTGTCAAATGCAACTCAATTATCCGATCTGAAAATGGCAGCTTTTCATCATGAGTTCTCGCTTGCCACTATACCTGCCTCACCAAGGCTACCCGGTAAAAGGAAAAAATTATGGGGAAAGGACAAATGGAAAAAAGATTGTTGTGAGCGCGGACCACCTCTATTGAAGACGAGAGTGGGAAGTAAATTAGTCGCGAGCAGGCCATCAAAGTATATAGGCTTTCAAGTGGGAAATGGTAGAATTCCAGCAATTATGTTCTCTTAGGAGTCAGATCATCATGTGTTAAGTTAAGCTTAGCCTTTGCTAATGGTAATTTTGGTTGAGGAAAAATGTGTAATCGGCGGTACTTTAGCATGTGCAAAAACCAAAAAGTTCATTGAAAGGGCATCGATCTAAATACTGCAGAAAAATTGAAAATGTCTATAGGAGCGGCCGCTGTTGCCGAGTTGGTGCGAATCTATGAGCACTGGGTACCACGAGATCGAATCATCACCACAAATACCTGGAGTTCCGAACTATCCAAACTGGTAAGTTGCTGTTATTCCTGATTTTCAAGTTCGTGCTGCGAAAGTTATGACCGTTTCTCTTGATATCGATGGGAAGATAGTGGGAATCGAATAGACTACTCATCATTCATTGCTAATGATTCCATAGCTGTAAAGTTCATGTCTTATTCGCTGCCAGCACTTGAATTCCAGGCTGCCAATGCTTTCCTTGCCCAACGGATATCATCGATCAATGCAATATCAGCAATCTGTGAAGCTACGGGAGCTGATGTACAAGAGGTCGCTCATGCGATCGGCTTCGATTCGCGGATCGGGAACAAATTCCTGCAAGCCAGCGTGGGTAAGGGTTTGCTTCGTGGGAATTCTCTCACCTACCCCCAATGCTACACGTGCATGGCTTAATTGTCTTACTTTGGGTCTGGCCGCATATGGGCACTTCCCTATCGGTCGATAAGATAGCCATGTAAATTAGCCAAAATCGAGAATGTAGCACTAATGCCTTTCAATATTCATTTATACAATTTCAATACATTATTGTAATAACGTATCGTCATTCCTGTACGGCTTTGGAATTGAAGGGAATTGCATTCAAGAATTTTAAGGGAAGTCTAAAGGGTCTCCTTCAGACTGGTCCTTTTCTCGGCTAGAGGGGCTAGCAGCATCGAAAGGATGAGAGGAAACTGATAAATCGAGTCACCTTTAACTAAGATACGCCATGTATCTAATTTTCCTCTACACCACTGATTCTAAATGAGGATAATTACATCTATAGTGCTTTGAGGTTAATTCGGTTTATATGGTGAATTGTGGGATTACCCAGTGCAGGAGTCAGCGGAATATCCCTACAGCAAGCGAGATACTGACAAATGATCACCGATGATGGCCGTAGTGAGCTGTCTAGCGATTCGCAGCCCACTTCCACGGCACTACCTCTGCTCAATCTTGAAAGTTGTGGACATGCTTATTTGTTCTCATTTACACAAAAACTACAGCCATATTTATTTGAAGGATTCGGTGGCAGTTGCTTTCAAAAGGATGTCCTTTCATTGGTGTACCTGAGTGAATCACTTCATCTCCAAAAAGTTGCCGATTACTGGATGGGAGTAAGTGTAGTTACCGTTCAACGTTGAATATTCTAGCCTTTTTCTTATATAACCGCATCCAAACAACCTAACCCGATATAGGCTAGCTATTCGGTCCCATCTTCAAAGCAATTCAGATCAATCCATGGGCCGTTGCCATGGAATTGCTATTTCCCGTATATTTAAAATAGGACTAGCCTATGGGATCGTGTTTTACTGACAAGGCTGGCAGAATTCCCGATTTAACTAGAATAACCATCTTATAAGGAATATTGTAGGTTATCGAAATCAATAAATGGCAACGTCGTCGATTCTCTGACAAGATCATCGTTGAGCTGTTCAATACCGTAGCCGATAAGAAGATCGCCGTATTTGGTTTTGCCTTCAAGAAGAACACCGGTGATACGAGGTACGACGGGTGGTTTTTCTACTTAAATAGTTGTAAAGGAAAGTCACTTAATAGCTCCCGGTCGCGTATACGGTGTGAGATCTTGCTGACAGATTCCAAAAAGTCCTCACTCCATTCAAAATGATTACGGTTTTGTTTTGGGTTGTCAGAGAGAAGCGTTAATCGATAATCGATCAACCTTAGAGCCATTTACTGGTTTGAACTATGCAGAGTCTTCATTGGCTTGATGTTTTCCCGTACCTTAGACAAAATAACAAGAACGGTCACTTGAGAACTACTTGCCAAATTCCGTACTGATCCTTTCCCGAGGGAGAACACCAACCAGTTCTTGATAAGGGG
>UZAF01016547.1:19624-35272 GCA_900617895.1 Haemonchus placei
GCTTAACCCATTCCGGGAATAGTGTTGAGCTTGAGCGGATTTTCAAGTTTTCAAGTAGGGTCTCGCTGCTCCAGTCACTACAGAGTAACGTGCTTCAGCTATCAGGTGCATGACTGAACTCACTTCACAACAAAAGTGCTCCATTCTGAGTGATGTCGGCCTCTACAAGACAGCTAAACATGCAGTTTTTTCTTCAAAAATTCTGCAAAGCACTAGGGGCATTGTGACCAATTTGTGAGCCACTAGGCTTGTGGCAGGTGGCGCACTATCACGCACACATTGTCACTGGTTCAAGCCCCCGATAGAAACCCATCTAGGCTAATCAAGCCTTTCATACATCCGGAGTCGTTTAATTGGAAACTGAATCGTCTGGGAGGATGAAAAATGGCTTCTGCATAGGCTGTTTATCACAAACGTCACTACGATGCTGAAAGGGAGTCACATGCAAGGCGCATCCCTCAAACGGGATTGATACAAAGGATTTATCCTCATTTTAGACTTTATTTTGCCCGATCTATGGCCGTACCGCCTTTGACGCCGTTATTGAGCCATAGATCCTTACCAGTAGGAACCCTCCAGAATCATTTTTATCGTAAAATGCACCGGAGTATTGCAAATGTCGTAATTCTTTCGCTTAGGATAAGGGACCCCTCATCCCCTTGCAAGATCTTTTCCGCCAGTAATTGCAAGGCACAACAATTTTCTGCTCAAACCTCATTGGCCCTCCACTGTCAAACGCATGGCGCATTTTTTAATGAGAGCAGTATCTTCATCGGATCTGTAAGCGTGTGGGAACAACTAAATTCTCCACGAGTGTACTTTCGCTAGAAGTGTAGCCATTTTCAGAGAACGATGCAGATGGAAATTTATGGTGACAGCGGAATGGCTTCACGTTTCACGGAGTACCTCCCCTGACGGTGGCAGTCCCATCTTCACGGCCCCTTCGACAACAAATTAAGCAGCTAAAAAATTGCAAACTCATTCAGTAGTCCGATGAGACAAAGCAACTTCACACCTGCAAAAAAAACTGATTTGCTTGGAAATTATCCATTCATCACAGCTAAACATTGAAAGTTATAACTCCTTGAAGTTTGATAATCTGAGTGATAACAAACCTAAATCAACTTTCAAAAAGCCAAATCGACTAGAATTGAAAGAACTGTGGGAAACAGGACTTTTTTCCGATCGTGAATTAAGGATTGATCCAATTTTTCCGACATCGGACTGTAACAGGCCAGGAAGCAAGTATCGTCAATACATTCAGTAGCGGAAAGGCCATGTGGTCCTTCTAGAGAGCTATCATGTACGAACATCTCCAGACAGCACAATGTCGTCCGGAAAAGAGAATTGTGATCAGCCTCAAAAAGATTTTTATGACTTTTACAGGAACAAGAATGGCGCAGGTGGCGTAGTGACAAGTAGCGCACCACCACACATCCATGGCTCGGGCCGAATTCCAGACCAATTCTAGCCTAGATTGACCAAGCCTTCCATTCCTTCGGGATCACTGCTTTTATAGTCGAAAGGGTGGAGGCAGGGCAGTATGTGGGGTTGGAGTGATATGTTATTGATTTATTCCTGGATGATGGGAGTTTCTGAAAATGACCGATGTATCTGTGAGTGCGAAAGTATTAAGACACAAAATTCATCCGTAGCGTCGTCGCCTTACGAGATCTTTTGCCATCCTTACTCTGCCACCACATTCTAGAACATTCTCCGAGTAAGCGTTAGTTAATGTTACTCAGAGCTGCGTCAGTCAGTTTCAGAAATTCCCTTAGCAATGGAAGAGAAAAGAGCGGCGAGGATTTCTGTCCAACTTTCGAGGGTTAGCGCTGCAAACAATACGAAGACCAGGTTACAGAAATAAAGTTGGGACACCGTTCCCCACCCCTTCAGAGTACCACCATTTTAAGCACCGCAAGCAACTCCTGGTCAAGAAGAGGTTCGCCACACCTCAAAAAAGCTGTGGGTTACTTCTTCTACTTAAATCCCTTCTCTGATGGGAAAAGGGATCATACAACCCACTCGCTGGATGAGTTTCATTGATAATGAAGGCGGTCACAGTAGTGTACTACCTAATGAGTGAGAGTTCGGATTGTACTTCGAAGGGATCCAAAACGTGCAACAGGGTTTTTCGAGACTTTTGCATCAACCCAATACATCGGCTGTCCCCCCACCCCCCAAGTCATTGTATAGGCCTCATAAGGGTTCAATACGCCGCTACGACTCTGAATGGAAATCGAATGCGTGGGCTGATCCCAAAAACAAGATCGCTTAGCACAAAAGCTTTATCCACTTGTTTTCATTTTGAATAAATATCGAAAAACTGAAACGATGGACCGAACCAGAGTAGATTTATGAATAAGTGTAGCTCATAAATTACAGTATCACACGAAAGATGTTTACAAATGTGCACGATAAATCCAGAGCAATTGAAGCAATAATAATGGGCCTGCTGCTTGTTTTAGCACCAGTTCAATGGGCTCAAAATGCGCCGAGCGGCGGCGTTTATGTTTCACATAACGTCCTCGTCACTCTGTGATGTGTTCAAAAAGCCGTTGGTAAAAAGAAGTCCACGGACGGCATAATGTTTTGAGAGCCTCTCTAGTTGAATGCTATTCTAAGATGCTCCACGTGACTTTTTTGGTCATTCAACAAAATGGCTAAGAAAAAAAAACGATGCAACGTTCAATGGTAAATTTGCAAAAGAAGCTTAAGATGCTGTGTGGGTGGGGTGCCGGAACTTCCCCCGAATTCCTATGGCAAGCGGCAAAGTTCGCACGGCGGCTACCCTATCGTTGCACTGCGAATTCGACCCTTCCCTTCAAAGCGTGCGACTGCTCGCGATCGGGTGCGGCGAACGCGGCGCCGTTTTCGGGGAGAAGATACCGGGCCCGTGTGGGTGTGAGGTCAGGCAATTTTTGCAAGGCTGTTACTCACTCGACTGCGCTCAACGCAAAATCCTGTTTCAGTGTCTACGATGCAAGCCAGTCAACGTTTGGGGGCTTGTTGACAACATAACCCAAGCGAACACATCAGCCCAGGGCCTCAGGCGAACAGGCAGTGGGAGATCTATCTGTTTCAGCAATTATTAGGATCGTGGAATAATCAATCGCTACGTGCCGAAATGAAAAAAATTGTTGGTAGTTTCAGAAATACTCCTTCCACATTCACTTTAAAACGAGCCTTACTACCAGTAGGTTTCACTTAGTTGGGTTAATTAAGGTTTCTTGATGAGGATGACCCAAAAGCTTTCTAGACCTCCGAATAAGTAGGGATACTGACACTTTACAACGGTACCGAACAGAACGACGTGTAAGCCTCGCATGATCAACCCTCCAAAGGAGGGTTGCAGATGAACGGTCTAGATATGTGGGTGTGGTGCATTAGGAACGAAACGGTCGCGTCGCGGTGAGAGGGGCGTCGCGCGCGAAGGAATGTAGCAGGATGCAGCAGTAGGAACAAAGAAACATACAAGAACAAAAGTACTAATAGTAGGATTATGCATAAAATAATGATCGCATATCGATTGAGCTGTATGAAAAACGCTAGAGCTGTAATAACGGCGAATGAGTGGTCCGCGACAGCCGCGTGCGACGAATCGTTTACCTAAAATCGCTCCTAACGCCCGTCTTTCTAGATATGTAGTTCATCAACACATCACATCAATTTTTTAAGGAAATTTCAAGGCAAAAATCAACCGTAAAATACAGTTAGATAGCTTTATAATAGCTATTCATTGAACGTGTTGGAATGCATATCATCTCGATGATGGAAAACATCCCTACAGTGGACGCTAATCTTCAGTGAACAAAGCCCTGTTGAAGGTCAAGGAACCGATTTGATAGGACGTCCTTTCGGTTGTTGTCGTTGGCAGTTACTCATAGAATGGATAATGAGAGAGAAGGAGGAATGGAAGTGCTCACTTTGGCATTGGCTGACTTCGCAGGTACAGACGAACACGAAATGCACTAAAATGTTTTTACAACTTCCAATACAAATCGAATTACAAGTGTGTTCCGAAGTAGTCAATTCACAGCTGGAATTCGGATTTGGTATCGCTTTTCTTGGATTCCCCTTTTCTGCTTTTTAATAAAACAAAGCTCAAATGCAGCAATCGGTCAGCATGTTTTCGTTTCCAACTTCGTCTCAGATTTGTATAATGAAGAGAGGAGAGAGGGTTAAGCAGCAGGAGTATTGTTCGTTTTCTTTAGACGCTTGACACCCAGAATGCATAATAAGCAGTTCATCAGTAGTCAGAGATTGAGTATTTGCCCATAACTCAGCATGAATAAAATAACAGCACCTCAGGGATCATTAGAAAGTGAGGAGATGTTTGAACTTGTCATTCCTGAACTGTCTGTCCCAAAGATTCGACTAAAATCGTTGAAAATAAAATGATTGCTTAAGTAGGAGAGAATTGCTCGAGGGGTAGGAAGGTCTTGTGCTAGGAGTTAAAGTGGGCGGAGGCCTCCAACAATTAACAGCTATATGTAGCAAAGGAGAAAACAAATAATCCATAAAGCAGTACCTTCACAAGAAAACAAAGGAGTACAGTCTTTTGAAGAGAACTCTAATAGTAAGCCTGTATAAAATGGAGAGTATGAACAAAAAGAAGCGGTGGGATTTGTCACGACGTGTTTAACTTGAAGGCACAGTTCACGATAATTTTGAGGTGTCCGGTTTTATTCAAAAAGCGAAAGTATAGATTGGGAATAGTTCATCGGTAGTGGAGAAAGCGAGAGAATTCGCCGATTCAGAGAAAATTATGGCTACTAAAAAGTAGGGAAAATAGATTGGACGAGATTCCCATAACGGAAATAACATGGAAGGGGTATTCGGACGAAATTTCAATTGCTGCAATTGCACAAATAGCTGACTACATCAAGCCAGAACTGTACAGAACTTCTTCCACTGTCGCTATGGGTCATGACCAGTTGTTTGAACTTCCTACATGGGTTCCCTAATGATCGGTGCAGCCTCTACGATGCTGGTGAAACTCTTCCGAGGATACACATAGGCCAATCTCTGAGCCTTTATAACTCCCTAACTAGGCCGTTTTCCGACCTAATAGTGCCAGATATGGTATGCGTGGGCGCCTTGAATTCTTCCTGTGGGGGAATCTCAGAAACCATTTTTATCGTGAACTGTGCCTTTAAAGGATAGAAGACAAAGTCTTGGAGCGTTGATAAGTCCCGTCCAAGGGATGCGCTCACGAATTCGACTTCCTCTCAGAAACGCAGTGGCGTGTTGAATGCATATGTGACCTATACAATGACTTGCGGTGGCCTGCCAATGCACAAGTCAGTGCTTTTATCCTCCCAGACGTATCTGGTAACGATGATCCGACTCCGAAGGAATGGAAGGCCTGGTTGGCCTGAGCGAATATCGACCCGAAATTCGAACCCACGAACCTGCATGTGTAAAGTGCGCCACTTGCCACTACACCACCTCCAGTGCCTACCCAGTTTGCGGAATCTGTCCCTGTTTCACCCGCGTTACATAGTCCAGACTCCCTCGAACATAAATTATTGTATTGCAAATTGTTAGAGCCAACAGGAACAGTCATAACATCAAACCGAGTTAGAAATTGAAATAAGGTGAGGACGGTGTAAGGTTTATTCTTGTGATAGTCTATAGGAGCAAAAGAGAATATGGTAACGCTGCATGCATTTGCCCTACAGAATCTGAATCCGCCATCCCCATGTGGGTCGCCTTTTTTTCATTTTGGAATCTACTGCACTCTTAAGCCGACTTCCAGGAAATTGTGCAAAAAGTTATTTACTTACTTTACTGTCAGTTCGTACAGATAGGGTAGTGCAGTTGAGAAAGGAAAATTGTGAAAGCTCAGATGTTTGACAGAGTTCTGGTAGATTATGAATATTGACCAAGAATACTAGGAAAAGCTCTCAAACAGGCTCTAACAATTGACACTCCTCAAGGACTGCCATCCAGAAAATTGAGGAGAGTCCCAGAAGTTTTAAGAGGGCTCGAACAGCTCTGAATTTTACAAGTACTACTTTTTGAAATTTTCAAGAAGTTCTGAAGTTGCTCGCGGTTTCTGGAAACACCACATCTGTGTAGGGTGTGCAGGCTTAACATTTTCCAAGGGCATTCTATAAATCCTCTAACAGCAAATACGACAAAGCAATCCAACTTTTCAGTTGGACTCAAATAGCTGCGATATATAGATTACAATAAAGGGGAGGAGTAGATAACCTTGAAAATATCAATGACAGCATAAACTGCTACGCAGTAAGCTCTGAGTATGTGCTTAGCATAAGGTCCTCAATTTGCTTCTTAGAATTAACCCCACATGACGATTCCTGGCGAGAAGAAAGGCTAAGAAATCAGTGCATCGTGAAAGGAAAAAACGGATCTCGCCGAACTTGCTTGCGGTGCACCGATCGGGGATGATAAGTGGAAGAGGAAGCTGAGAGGGATAATTGAACGGCAGCCTAGACGCTGCGCCGATTCACCACGAGTCAATCTCAGACGTTTGCAATAACAAGTAAATATGCTAACCTCAGTACTGAGCCTTCTTTGGCAGGGTGAAGCTTCTATTGGAACATGGCCTAAATCTTGCAGGTTGAAGGAATCCTTGGATCTCTTTTTCTGGAAGACGAAATTGAGAATAGGCTCAATGTAAATATCATATCGATGTCAAACATTTGTTCGGCTCTACACGAGTTCCTATGAGTGAGGAAACCGTAGTAAATGTCTTTGCTAACCTCTGATCCCTTGGTTCGCTATGACTTAGTGCTTGTTCGGGTGGAAGGTGCAGTAATACCGAGGAAAACAGGGCGATTGCGGGTGTCGGAAAAATCACACTAAGTGTAGGAACGTCTGAAGGAAGCACTGGCTGAATGGCGTTTCCGAGGACGTGGTCCGGTCTAGCATGCCAATGACCCTGTACTCTCTTTTTCACCACCAATTCGTTTTTGTCAACACATCAGGGAGCTGTGGCACGACCAAATGTGCTGCTCAAGAAGGAATCAGGTGACAACCTCATCACTTTTGCTGGGATATCATCTCGTACTGGAAAGCAGTAGTAGTAGTGCATAACAACATAATTGCATTAGAAAGGTCTTTGGAGCGCAGTGGTGCCTACAGCTGTAATGGCTGCATACAAGAAGAGTTCGAACCCAACCCAGAGGTTTCTCTTTTCTCAGAAGAGAGTAAATTTGCTTAAGGTTTGAAGTTCTTTCACGCTAATCAACTCCGTTTTAGTCTCCATCGCTTCGCAGTTTCGGTGACGTTTTGGGCTTACTTTTCCTATGAAATGAGTGCAATGGCTTTTCGTTGTTGTCATCCTCCAACACGTCTTATAACAGATTACAGACAGCAACGTTGTCGGTTTGAAAGGCCGGAATGGATTGGGCGAGTTCCCATAGATTGTTCATAATCATAATGCTCACCCTATTGATACTTCAGGACAACCTCAAAACGAACTTCCATTAACTTCTTCTTTTCGCTCTGCATTTAGGCCAGTTTTTTTCATAAGGAAATTTTATAGTTCAACTCTGCCATTTTCTACAAAATGGCGTTCGACAAATATCGGAAAACTTGTTGGTGAAGTATTTATTCCATCGAAGTTACTATTGTAGAATCATTGGCAGCGACGTAGCGTCGAGGACTTCCAGGAATAAGGAAAATAATAAGCTTAAATAAAATGGTAATAATCAAAAAAAACCTGAGTAGATTTAATATGCACCATATTGTAATGCTCAAGAAGTTTCGTGAAACCGCTTAACAGTTTACACCAAAATATAAGATGTAACTCGAAACTCTATCACCTCCTTTTGAAAAAAAACAAGCAAAGGACACTGAAAAGAATGGGGCAAATATTTTGAGATCTACTACGCAACAGACTTTCATTCATTCAGGAAGACCTTCGAATGCCCAAGAAGCTCACAGAGCGGCTTCCTGAGATGGCCGATGCTTATTGCAAAGACAAGCCCTACTTGATCTTGATGGACTCAGCCCCTCCAAGCACTGCTCGCTGATTCTTGTGCGTCTGCCCCTTCTTCAAATAGCCTTGCTTAACGAAAATCGAAGGAGATGCAGGACCTAATAGAAACCTTCATACGACTAGCTCGGCTCAGGTCGTCTATCTGTCAAAAACTTCGCAAAAGGCTAGAACTTCTCTGAAATGTTTCGAGAATTCCCATGGAATCTCTACATAGCAACACTACCCAGTCGCATACGCTTACCATATCCGGCTACCCCTTTCGGCTGAGCTGTGTCGGTTTTTCTTTACGAGTTCGTATTCAGCCACTCCTCGCTGTTTTCCATCGAAACTTGTGTCCCGATTGTCACCCTGAAGCAACCCTAGGCACGCTCCTGTCCAAACGCTTCAAAGCCCGAAACAGTAGGGGAAAAGAGGTTTCGGTCTCCCGGCAATGGACTGCGATGCCATTATATCTCCTGATATGTATTAACTCTGACAATATGATTCTACAAAAGAGTTATAGGTGTTGTTGAGCATGAGCAAGCACGCATTACTAACAAAGTAGGCAAAATGTCTAGAAAATTGAGTTGTTTTGAAGTTTTGGCTGGAGGCTGAACCTGCTTTCGTATTTATGATCCATTATGCCACAACTTTTCGCCATTGTTTTCCAATTAAGTCTATTAAACAACACGGCGCCAGACGAGAATAAAAAAACACCTTTCTTTAACTTCGACTCCACAGCTTTTGACTGTAGGTCTCTAGAACTTATCCGTTCCCTCAAAAAAGAGGAGCTACGGTACTTCAGCAAGCATAGAGCAGAGGGAGCTCAATATGTATAGGNAATATTACTCAATCGCACAAAAGAATTGACTCCTCGAGCCGCGGAGTGCTGACCAGGCCAGAGCCCGCAAATGATGGCACGATTCAGCCGGCCAACGCTCAAGTACCTCAATATTCGGAAAAGATGAAGGCTACCATGAGCACTACTTCCCAATAGCCTTAGGATGTCCACAAATATTTGCCTTGAGAATAAATTTCGATTGTATTCGCGATGGTGACGTTCGTTTCTATTCACCGGACTGCACTGCTTTGGCTCGCGGTAGTGACAAATGCGGACGTGACTACCACCTCTCTCCTCTGCTCCAAGCAGAGCAAAGGAGATGCGCGTGATTGATTCTAAGTTTCTCATGGAACTTTTGCTCGGTGCTACCCCGTTCAACCTTTTTGCCACTACGAGAATTGTGGAAGCTACATATGTGTATGTTTACACATATGCATGTATGAAAATAACTGCCCTCATGAGAAAGGTTGACGGATTATGTGGCTGGCAGGCACCGATTCATTGTGCAGCAAAGGTTTCGGGATAATTATAGAGAAATGGAAAAAAATCACCTGGGGTCAAGTAAAATAGAATACTGGTAGAAATTATTCAGCTAAGGTTTCGACTGAGAAAGAGGCAGCAGAGTTGGACTGCCCACGAAGAATCAAACTGTGCAAGCAGTCCAACCGCGTTCACAAGGTCCCCAATGAGTAACGGCCTTTACTTCCAGAGAGGGAAAGAAAGTGCTGCTTAAACTTCATCAGAAGTAGAAAAGGATATAGGATAAAGTTTTGGGGCGTTAATCAATCTCGTCTGAGGGTTGCACCCACGCATTCGACTTCCATTCAAAACCTTAGTGGGGTATTGAATGCGTACGTGGCCTATACATTGACTTGCGGTGTCCAGCCGATGTAAAACCAGTGCTTTTATCCTCTCAGAGAGTCTGATACCAGATAACCGACCTCTGAGGGATTGAAGGCCGGGATTCGAACCCGTAACCATGCATTTGTGAAGAGTGCGACTCGAAACTACACCACCTTCGCCCCATCAAAAGTATATAGCTTCGTAAATAAAGTAGAGGGATTTGATGCAATCTGATTTACTGTATTAGCCCAATTCGAAGGGAAGCAAGACAGAACACGCATAGTCTTAGTAAACAACCAAATGTGAATAATGGCAAGAGCTTTTGGAGACTGAGCTTTTGAGCAGGAATGATGAAAACTCTCGAAACCCACTCGAACAAATCTAGAAGTGCTCTTGATTGCGCTGCTGTTCATGAAGAACTCAGTAAAAATCGAATCGATGAAGATTTTCATTAGATTCTATAATAGACATGCCTAATTTTTGCGGAGAGTGATGTTTATGGCAAATTCGGCGCTTTTGCGTCGAAATCAATGCTTTTTCTCGCCACGTAAACGAACGCAATTAGACGAAATAGGAAGTGAAGGAGGAGGTGGAAGGGGAAACGGCAGATGCCACCTTCATTTCATGCACTTCTACGAGTGATTTGCACTGGTGCCTTCTACTCAGGCAGAATTTGATGTCACCTGCGCACTTGCGCTGTTGAATTCGAAGAATCTTAAAGGACAAACTCCAAAAAAGGTTCGGAAATATTTCACGGTGACTGAGGCCAGGCAACATATGAGGTTTTTGAAAGCAAGCATGTCGTTACGGTAACTTCATGTGAATTGCTTGATGAACACTGTGAGCGTTTGAGAAAAACCTATCCTATGTGAAGAGACTTCCTTCATGAGTTATCCCGACAAGGTGGCATAACCAGTCACGTAATTCAAAAACTGTCAGAAGTGTCTCCGTGAGTTATTCAATGAGCTGAGAAAGTGTCGAGAGTTTTGATCTTCTCTTGACGCTGGAATGGCTGAGACTGTTCTGTAGCAAACTTCAGCAGGGATGTAGTGATTGTAGGGCGGTTGCTGTGATGAAGCGAAATCAGATCGAATCAGTCACACAAGCCTCATTACATTCGAACACCAGTAATTGCGACTGGCTCCTGCTTATAGGAAATTAGTTATTAATCAGGCTCAAATTCAGGATCGCAGTGGCGTTTTTGATGCTTATGTGACCTATATGATGACTTGCTTTGGCCAGCCGATGTACAAGACGGTGCATTCGCCTTCGCAGTGGATTCTGGTACCAGATATCAACGCCAGAGGATGAACCGGCCTTGTTGTTCAGGACTAGTAGCGATCCGGGATCGTTCCCCGCACCATGTGTGCGATAGCCCACTACTATATACTACTACACCGCCGGGTGACTTCTCCTGCTCCGGGCCAAATCTCATTTCTTGATACGTTCAAAGAGGGCCGCAAGCTTAGAAAAGGACTTCTCATGAGGGTCGTCAGTTGACAACAGTTCAGTTCTTCTGAAGGTTTTCGGCAAGATTCCGTTGTAGATAATATCGACGTAAAGCATGGTCGTCTCAGATGCATGCCAATACAAAAAATTGAAGTTGGTTGCAGGAACCAAGTTGTTCGGCAAGTTTCCGCCGATTTCTGAGGTCGACTTAAAGAAAAAATTTTTAGAGAATAGATCCGTTTAGTGGACAATCTCACCCCACTTTGTCAACAATGGTTCGCCATTTCTCTAGAAGTTTCACTACCCCTTCTTCTCAACGAACATTCCAGACTGGAAATCGAAAAAGTGTACTAGGCGCATTCCGTAGTCCTCCAGAGGATCAAACGATTCCCCACGAAATAGAATTTGAACAAAGTTACTGTGATAGTGCTTATTCGGACTATATGGACGATGAGGCATCCCATCTAAATTCCGAAAATTCTGAATATAAGGCGGTCTCGCGTTCCCCTTAAGGAAGACCACACCATTACGGTTGGCCAGTCCTGGGCGATTCTGTTCTACTGCTGCCTTCAATATAGTCAGCTGAGTACAGCATCTTCGAGAACTGATCGGTCGGCTGTGGTGTGTAAGCTCATGATAGACAATTCTCTTCCAGTCCTACTAGCAAAAGAGCATGATCTTTGGCGCATTCAAGTTCGGAGTTATTATTGGCGTTCAGTGGGATTATTTCATGACGGTTTCCGCTCTATGTTGCCCTACACGGTCGTTTTCTCATCTCTGTGGTTAACATATATCTCAAAAAGTGCTGGTTATTGCAATATTCCTGCGACGAATCGCACACATGAAGGCGGACGAACCGGCTGCCCTCACTTTGCTTGAAATACCGGAACACTAATGTAATGGCACCAAACCAAGTTCCATTAAATGGATAGGAATAATCGAATGTGAAACATTGAGCCATTCCACGAGCAGCTATGTGCCGATTTGTTTTGCTCAATATTCTGATTTCGTCGTCATCGACAGACGATGGTCTTTCCAATCGTTGCCGGAATTCGAGATTAGTTTCGTCCACCTAAACTCTGCGCGCCTCTCATACAAGGTACACTGTGATAAAGCATTGCCACCGTGAACGCACATCACTTTTTCGCACTTCACCGTCTTTTTCGGTAGAAGGGAACCACTATGTAGCAAAAGTGACCCCAACATTCCTTCACTTCCAAACCACACACAGAACTCGGAGAATCTCGACACGTTAGAAGGAATTGTAGAGGGCTACCGTCTCCTTCAGAAAATATATACTCGTTGACGTCGTATCAAGGCTTTTCGAAAAGACAGCAACAACTCGCTCAGCGCACTCAAAATCGGCAACTTTCGAACAACCCCATGTTACAGGTCACTTCATCGTATCTGGCAGGATCTTCGATTGCCATGCACATACAGAAGCGCTCAATAGTTTTCGGTGAAATGGTTATTCAGCCGTACTTTTCAGTCGTAACTCCTTTCCTACTGGATCTAATCATGCGCAATTTCTATATTTGTAGCGTTGTGTTGCGAATATTTACCACTATTAACCTGCAATCTGATCATGATCCACATATTCCAAAGAGCATGAATTCAAAATCGACTGAAAATACAGATGATGGCCCTTCCAGAATCTCTTTCCTTTTTCTCCTGTCTAAAGTGTACGAGCGGTAACGCCGAACACAATAGATGATAAAAACGCACATAAGGTGCGAATAAGTGCAGAAGTCAAAAACTTTAGTTTTAGCAAAATCTGTTACCGCAACAAACACCTTGCTCTATCTGTGGATATTGCAGCTTTGCAGTCAAATAGTGTTGGGTAGGGTGAAATATGCTCTAGTTAAATATATCCAAATTTCGCGCGATTTGGTCTATTAAGAAAAAAGTTATGAATGAAAAGAGTCAAAGCATTTCACCGAAGACTTTTGAGCGCTACTGTACATATGTGAGGGGTGCTATTTCCCATGGTGTCCTCGCCCATGGTCGATTTTCGATGCGTCCTTATATTTGATGGGCGATTGGAGACGTCGCATACGTATGTGACAGAGGGCTGGGGTTTCTGACAGCTTTTCATTCTCAGATATGCTGCGTTCAAGCAGTAGCAGACCTCTACAAAGAATAGAAATAAATGCAACTAGCGGAGGACGCTGGTTCTTCTATCAAATACATCTTACTGGTTAGTAGTGATGTAAGGGAGAATCAAGGTTGCAAGTGGCTGAAAAGCGGCCAATGTTCACATGCATCCGCTCCCCAGAAGCATTTCAGAACAGACGCCACAGAGCTAGCTTGCCTCGGGTACCTAAACAAGGCCATATAACTACACAGCTCGCATAGTAAGCTGTTAATAAGTGAGAGGCTTTCCTAACACCCTTGCGGAAATTTCGTATTCGGCTATTTTGTTTTTCCTCAACCGCTCCCGCCGCAGTCTCGTCGTTAAGCGGCTCTGATGGTTAATGAGACTCCTACACTCGGGTTATCAATCTCCTTCTCCCTACGTTCTTTTCTGCCCCAACCTACATCGTTCACTGCATCTCCGTTAGTGTCTGACATCATTGCCAGGATTCTAGTTGGATATTCTTGTCCCATTAGTTAGAATTAGTCACTAAAAATTACTAGTTCGGGAGGAATCACATTACAAATGGGAGTATCGCACCTAGCACACAGACCTCCTACCCGGGTGTAAGGTGGTGGATTCGGAAAACTTTCCCTGGGAAAGCCTGATCTTGGGTCAGACAACATCAACCCGTCTCCAGCATGGTTGCTACTATTAATATGGCTCCGATAATTGGCTGCATCCAGGAATGATTAATTTGACCGGTATTCCTTGCTTAATAGCCCTGACCAAAAATGGATCTTGACCCAAAAATAGGAGCAAGAAGCAGATTTTAGGCGGCCAGCACTTTTTTCAGGGCTGCTTTCAGGGCTGACTTTAAGTACTTGGAAACGTCCCCGTTTTTCTGTCAAAACGGAGATTCTATCTTCCGATGCACTCAAGGTAGACACTCAACGTCGTGGAAACATCGCATTATCTAAAGCGGTCAGTAATATCCAGCTAAATTCAACTTTTGAAGGCTACTTTTCCTGAGAAGATTGCTGAAAGTCCTTACGTAGAAAGATGAGCGTCAATAGTTTAAGAAAGAAGTGAGATTGGGGTTCTAATTCGTTAACGATCGAAATTCGTCCCACATCTGACCGTTAAGTCAAGAGTTATTGTCAAATCTGTCGAAAGCAGCCATAAATACTTTTGTATTGGAAGTAATATAGAAGTTATCCCCCATGCTCGAGAGTTCTGTTACTTGCTGCTGAGAGGTGCTTGTGCAACTTTTTTGTGAGCCTTGACCTTGAGCTCCAACTATTGCCGTTTGTGTTGAGATATCGCTCAGCTCATGACCACGAGAGCATGAAAAGTGCCACAAGAAATCGATGGGGCTAAGGAAATAAGACTGGAAACTGGAAATTATAAGATTGGGCTTGACGAGTAAAGAGCAATCAAGATGCCTGGATGCTAAGAGACTAGTGGAGACGCAATGAGACCCAACGCGCTTTTTTTTTCGTGGCAGCCATCGACCAGGATACCGAACATAAATCACGGGGATAAGCGACTTTGGAAGAAAAATAGGTATTCTGAGAGGGGCACGATTGCTTTCAAAAACACATCAAGTTCCATGACGCTTCTTTAGAAAGAGCGGGAGTGCCACGTGCAGAAGAACTCTGTCATCTGGAGTTTTTTGGAGGGCATTTCCTCAGAAAACTCTAAAGCATGGCACGGATATGATAATCTATTCGCAAAGATTATCCATCAACGAAAAAAATCAAGTCTGCTACGAAGACCATCTGCTCGACAGTGCTTTTGAGAGAGGTTTCCAGAGGTGTCGCCTTCCACTAAGAGTAAGCCAAAACGAAAGAGTACTCAACTTCGTGCTGCTTTATTATGAGATATGTCTGAACGTGATTCATTCAAAACGATTCGCTCATGCATTCTCATCCAAAGGCGTCTACAGAGAGTTTTTCTTGGATATTTTTCACGAGAAATTACCATTACCGAGCGGAAGTCCATGTATGAGTTTACCCGTAGTCAATTTTTAGTGGGCATTAGAAGAATAAAGAGAGGAATAAAATAACAGAATAGAAGATTACACACCTAAATCAGCTTTCTTCCTCATCTCTTGTGTATGCCACAATCGCATTCAGAACGCCAGTGTGATTCTGAATGGAAGTGGAGGGCGAATGGTGCGAATTCGAAAAACGAGTTCGATTTCAGAGAGTTCGTCCTTCATTCTTATTTCTTGGAAAGTTACTCAGTTCAGGCGGGACCTTTTGCTCCTATAGATCATAAGAATCCTTCTACATGAGAAGAAAAAGAATCTACTGTACTAACCTACCCGCGGAAAAACTGCGGGATTAACGAATTTCAGAACTATGGTGCCATGTCGCATAGTACTTACAGCAACCGTGTTTAACTGTCACCCGCACTATGACAGCTAGTAGTTAATCAAGAAAGGAGAATACATAAGTTCATGAAGATTTATTGCCATCGTTGTTA
>UZAF01016547.1:36810-52623 GCA_900617895.1 Haemonchus placei
TTGCACCATAACAACGATGGCAATAAATCTTCATGAACTTATGTATTCACCTTTCTTGATTAACCCCTAGCTGTCATAGTAAGGGTGACAAATAAACATGGCTGGTGTGCAACGCGACATGGCACCATAGTTTTGAAAGTCGTCATTCCTGCAGTTCTTTCACGGGCGAGTAGGTTCTTTTTCTTCTTATGTAAAAGGATCTACAGGATGTAAAGTGTAGGGGTTCTTAGTAAAGGTTTCAAATTATCACGACAAACAGCGTCAAGTAGCAGAGGTATTGAAAAGGATCGATTAAGTAAACGGTGAAAGTAACCTAAAAACTGAAATTTCAGAAATTTCTAGATAAACATATTATTTGAGTTTACAATTCCGACTCGTTTCGTTTTCTAAAGCGAGGTTGTTGGGTAACGAAAAGACTGTGGCAAGCCCGTTCCCAAAGATACCTTCAGAAAACTTGCACATTTTTCATAGAAGGACTTTATTTCATGAATCGTAGGCGCACTTTAAAAGGGTTACGGACTTTGTACGCAAATTCACAGGCACGATTACACAGCAGTCTCCCTCACTCGACAGGGTGCGACAAGCGGGACACTGCATTCGGGAGTAGGTTCTCAAGCGCTTCAAGGAGCAGCTTCATTTGGATTAGAATTTCACGATAATATTGGTTTCTGGGATTGCCCGCAAGGATAGCCCATACGATATTGTCGGGTTGAAAGCGATCTCGGCCGGGCGTCAAGGGCCCCAAAACCTCGAAAAAAAGAAGGAACCTAGAACTTGGTCGACGAACATACCCAAAAGTGGTCGTATCGTGACAGCCTTTTCAAGATGGTGCCATTCACAAAAAGAGTGAGAGTGTACAGCAAACGCGGAACTCTGCAAAAGAGTAGAGCCTTGTGAGTCTATGATGGCCTCATGAACCTTTCAAGGATTCCAAAGAAAGAAAATCATATAAGGAGAAAGTCGGGTTTTCAGATACCCATTGCGCAAGATGAACAAATATTTTTGCACTACTTAATGCTGAGATTAGCTAGGAGCCAAGTCATTGGCTAAATAGAGAGCATTCATCAATGGATTACGCTAAAAAGGAATTGGCTAACCATGAGTTACTCATGCACACATAACTAGGAAACAAAAAAGCACTGATTTGTACATCGGCTGGCAACGTCAAGCCAATGTATAGTCACGTACTCATTCAAAATGTTACTACAATCAGAATGGAAGTCGTACGAGAGGCATTTTTCAGGAGAGATTGGTCATGATAAAAACTAATTCTATACTGTACTCAATCTAGATAACTTGTTTTATCTGGGACTTTGAATGATTTCGAAAACTTCGTCTGGTCTGTCTGGGATTTGAATAATGCATTGTTTTCCTACAAAAACAATTTTTTCCAAAACTTTTCCAAACATAAGTTGTTGACGGCATAGATGATTGAGCCTTGTTCAAACCCTGTATCCATATTCTATTCTAATGTGGCCGCCCTAGGGCAAAACATCATCTATAGAGAAGGCCCTCAGTCTTGGGATATTGAACTCAGGAAAGATGGAAGATTTCAAACTATAAACTTTTACAGTTCGAGGGTTCATGGTAGTCAAAATCACAGCGCGATCCACATCCTAATCTCAACGAGGTGATCTTTAGGTGAATCGTAGCACACATACTCAACTTTGAAATTATCCGAAAATTCGAGTTGGATTTTACTTCCTATGTCCTGCCAGAAATAAACTAATAATTCTTTAATTATTTTGAAAAAACACAAGACATACACTACCATTACATGATTGCGCCAGTAATTCTCGAAATATTCAACAGTTACGCACAATTTTAAAGGCACAGCTCACGATAAAAATGGTTTCTGAGATTCTCCAACAGAATGAATTCGAGGCCCTCGCGTATACCATATCTGACACTATTAGGTCGGAAAACGGCCTAGTTAGGGATTCATAAAGGCTCAAAGATTGGTCCGTGTGCATCCTCGGATGAGTTTCACCGGCACTGTACAGGCTGCACCGATCACAAGGGAACCCATGTAGGAAGTTCAAACAACTTGTCATGACCCATAGCGACAGCGAAAGGCAGTTCTGCACAGTTCTGGCTTGATATAGACTGCTCTTTGTGCAATTGCAATAACTGAAATCCCGTCCTTCCATGTTATTTCCGTCATGGCAATCTCGTCCCAACTCTATTTTCTCTAGTCTTAAGGAGCCATATTTTTCTCGAAATCGGCGAATTCTCTCGCTTTCTTCACTACAGTTGAACTATTCCCAACCTATAATTCCGCGTTTCGAAGAACGGGTATCTCAAAATCGTCGTGAACTGTGGCTATAAGGGATGTGGAAAAATAGTAGTCAATGAGGGTAACTACGGATGCTCAACTTCACTGCAATTTAATTTTGCAGGGCTCCCGTTGTAACAGTTGTATTTTGAAAACATTGTTATTGTTATTGGTTCCTTTTCTTCGCCCCGGGAGTCCTTGTACTGTTCGTCCCTACAGGCCCACTGTTAGACCACCTAAAAAAATCGTCCTGTTCTCAACGGGCGGTCTCTGGTGAGAGACCAACTATGGGTACCAACATCGCTTCAAACCCCAATTTTATGGAGCATACACCCAGCTGGCTAGTTCAAGCCTCTTTTATCAAAACTGATAGATGGTACATGAGGGAGACATTCAAGGGCATCGACCTTTTCGTCTACCATTCTTTATGTGACGATTCCAGCATGAAGAAGCAATATGCAGTAGGCCATAGAGCTGCAATTCTTGAGATCATTGATAACGGAGATCTCCAGTCAAACAAAAGCTGCTACGGTTACAGTGCGAGCGAGAGGGAGGTAGCCTTCTATTCCCACCTTCGCGAATCATCCAAATTTATCTGCTCCTGCTCTTGTTTAATGCCATTACTGTCCTTACGACAGAGAGCACCTACTGGGCGATCGCGTTCTCATAGATAAGTGGGGTTCACAGCAAAAGAGTAGTCGTTTTCGAAATGATGTGTAGAAAAGCGTTTAAAGGTATCGGTACTGCTTTTCTGTCACTCAAATCATCGGGCTGGCTTACAATTAGTACGTAGACATTAGCGAATTCACCGATTCGTGGCCAGCGATTGAATAGCGCTTAATCCCCCGTCGGCAGTGAATAAATGGGCTGAACTTTTCCAATCGGAACTCTCGAGCGATACTTTACTTTCCGTATCGAAGTTCTTCTAAAGGATAAAGTCTTGGGGCGTCAGTCAATCCGACCTGAGGGATGCACCCGCGCATTCGACTTCCACTCAGAAGTGGCAGGTGGTGTAGTGGCAAGCAGCGCCCTTCACTTGGTACCAGACTCGTCTGGTAGGGTAACAGCACTGACTTGTACATCGGCTGCCCACCTCAACATGCGCACTCACTACGCCACTACGATTCTGAATGGAAGTCGAATGCGTGGGCGCATCCCTCCGACGGGATTGATTAACGCCTCAAAACTTTATCCTTTCTATCGGAATTCTCCGAAGTTGGGAAGCAAATAGTAGATGGTGACCCGTCAAAACTCTTCACCAGCTGTTTCCGGGTTGCAAATATTAAAAAGTATGAAAACGTTGAGTTATGGATACTTATCACAAGCACTTACCCTAGCTTGAAACAAGTCTGGCTCCCAATTTCTTAAAAACTTCACAAAACAGCGAAAACAGGGAAAAAGGACAATTCCGTTCTGTTTTAATGAGTGCTGGCAAGTGCAGGAAGTCAGAAGATAAGGGCGAGCTGTGACACATCCTTGTTCTGGGAGGGAGAGAGTACAGGGCACTTATTCCAATGGCGCCCTCTTTGCACACAAGCTGCTATTTCGGGCTTTTGATAAGTTTGATATATCCTCTGTTAAGATTTATCAACTTTACGCGATGATTAGTTTTTTGCATGGATTCTTGTAGAATTCAGCTTTCAGATATTTTTTATGTATTGAGCGAGGTGGGATGTTGCAGGTGGCGCACTATAGTACGCATGGTTCAGAGATCAACTCCCAGAATGAATTTGTCTAGACCGACCATGTTTTTCGTCTATTAGGGTCAGGTCAATGGTAGCAGACTGGTGTGGGATGGTAAAAACACTGAATTGCTCGTTGCTCACTAACCCCAAGTGGAGCCTGGGGGGCTGGTGACGAAGTGATCCGTCTGGGCAGAGGCGAAACGAGTGAGACATATTAACCTGGTAACCCACTGCGGATGAATTTTCAGAAGATGTATAGTTACTAGATGACCACTAATGTTATCGTTTTCTTCGACAGCTTGTGCGTTGCGGTCTTCAAAGCAGATAGATAATTTTGTCGCCCAGACCATCGAAAAGCAGCAAGGTTTGCTGTGGCTCGGTCTCCGTCATATTGCGATTCGATAGTCCCTTTCAGTGAAGGGGAGCGATTATGGCACGAAAATGCCCTCGAATTTGTACCCAATTATTCCGAGCGTAATCGCTATCAATTTGCATGCTTTACTCAAAAACTGCAGCCTGTTGCTGCTCACTGTGGCAAGCCCACTTATCTACAGAAATCGTTTGCTGTTACTCAGCATTTTCGTTCGAATCACCCGAAACACCCTAACAGTCACATACTCCAAGTCTTAAGGTGTCACCTCGGAAAAGCCCGTTGAATTAGGATTGTTACCGCACGAAGAACCTTCCTTCCTGATATTTTTCATTCCAAGCGCTGGCACGCCAAAGTGGTCCTAGGACACGAGTCTTGAAGTCTACTTAAAGGCACAGTTTACGATAATTTTGAGGTACCCGTTGTTATTTGTAGAGCAGAAGTATAGATTGGGAATACTTTATCTGTAGTGAAGAAAGCGACAGAATTCGCCCATTTCAATGTGGCTCCCCAAAGGTAGGGAAAATAGAGGTTGGACGAGTTTGCCATGAGGGGAATAACATGAAAGGGTATTTGGACGAGATTTGTTGCAATTGCGCGAAGAGCTGACTACATCAACCCAGAACTGTACATAGCTGTCTATCACTGTCGCTATGGGTCAAGACAAGTTGTTGGAACCTCTTACTTGGGTTCCCTTGTGATCGGTGCAGCCTCTACAATACCGATGAAACTCGTCCGAGGATACACACGGGCCAATCTTTGAGCCTTTACAACTCCCTAACAAGGCCGTTTTACTACCTAGTAGTGCAAGATATGGTGTACGCAGAGGCCTCAAATCAATCCTGTGGGGGGAATCTAAGAAACCATTTTTATCGTGAACTGTGCCTTTAAGTCATGAATGATCACAATTATTGAGTATCAGGAAGCTCCATACCCCTCTGAATAAATTTAGTTAGTTAAATTACGGGCGAGACTTCCCTTTGTGATATCACCTTATCCTATTATGTATTATATTGCCTAATACGGTTTTAAAGGACATCAGGTGAAGAGTGGAGAGAAATTGATAAAGGGCTTAATTTCGCGACAGACGACGTCATACTTGTTTTCCAAAGCAGGGTTTCAAAAAGCTCATTCATGACGTCTCTTCTCCTCCTTCAATTTAATTGATTTCAGCAAATTGAACAAGTTACCCTTCTAGAAGAAATCAACCTCGGGACAAACCCCAGTAAAAGGGATAGAAGAAGAAGTTTGGGATTTCCTTCAGATCCTATCGTTTTGATTTTATTTTATTTGCAACCGCCATTCTCATCATAGCCATCTAAATGAGCAGAGGGTAGTGCTCAAAAACGGTCTTATTGTTTTTGAGATTTTTAAATCGGTCATGTTATTTGAACGGGACGTTCACTGTTTATTCTTTGTAGAACATATCAACATTATCATTTATCAACATAATATTATCATACTAACAGTGGTTTGGGTTGGCTGACTATTTTTTGTGAGGTCATCATTTCATTTTTCATCATCCATCACCTGTACCCCTTCATCCGGCTTGTCCCAGAGAATTTGCCAATAACACAATTCGAACGAACATTGAACCATCCGTTCCCGTTCTGTTCATGCCGACTCCATGTTGATCGAGGACAATCACCAACGAATCGGTCCACCTAATTTTAGGACTTCCAAGCAATCATCGCTTATGATCCTACGGGATCCAGTTCATGTGCCAGGAAATGCTCAGATTGTTTTTGAAGCGCACCACATGGTCATCCCAATGGCTGCTTTCATAGTCCGCCGGCGTGCCACGAGGCAGTGCTAGGGAGGAGGAGGGCGGCAGACGGTCGGTTGAGGGGTTGAAAACAAAGAAGAACAAGACCAGAGGATCTGGTCGACCATGCGCACGTTGATATATTCCCCACCATGGGGCGTAACGTATGCTCCCCCAAACATGGGAGGGTACCCTTCCTGGTAAGGTATGCTCTCGGGGAGAGCAGAGAGATAGATGCTCTCGGGGAGAGCAGAGAGAGAGAAAGAGACCCGAATCGGGGAGTCCCAGCCCCGAACGGGCGAGCATACCTTACGGCCCATATGTGCATACGTGTGGTACTGGCGCATCTTGGCATCGCTCCTACAGTGCCTCTTTATCTCTAGTTAAATTACTAATAAGGCCAGCTTTAGACGCTTCTTTTGTTGTCCTTCAGGCAATGGATGGCCCATTTGCTCAACTTTGGGCGGTCGCTCCATCACTTTCTTTGTTGTAGCGCATTTAGCATTCGCACAAGAGCCCCTAACTGATCATCCCAAAACAAAAGTTTGGTTTCCACCCAACGAATTCATGTCACACGGCTTACTCGCGGTCAGCTTCCGGGCGAATTTCCACATATGAAGACTATTCGTGGAGTTACATTCATAGACCGTGCAGTGGAGCATCGTGGCCATCATCGTTGCCGTCAGAAAATTGCAGGCAGACCGATAAGACTACAATGCAATTTGGTGAAAGTTTGCTTTGGCCAAGCAAGTACCAAACGATGTGAAACTCGAATATGAAAGCGGGATGAGGTTATGATATGTGTATCATGATTACATAACCTCTGTAACTGTTGACTTGGTGGAGTATTTGGGACCCTAAAAACGAGGAAGCGTATCACCATCAAATCTCATCATTTTCTGCTCTTGTTGCTTTTTTCCACTTGTTTATGATTATATCCAGTCAGAGACGAATTTGTGGTCCTTTCATAACCTTTATCTCCATTTTCGAAGAGTGTCTTCAAGAGTTACACAAGGTTGTACCAAAGCCAAGCGATTTGGGAAGGGGCCTTCTCGCTTCCCATGGTGGACCAGTGACAAAGTCGTTTAGTAGATATCATATTTTACTCGAAATTTCACGCTATCCTTCACCATCATGGCTACTCTCCAGGCTATTGGACAGGATACCTCCCGAACCAAAGCTTTCTTAACTGATGTGAGTGCTTCCGATGCCGCAAGATAGAGGACCCAGGTGCACCCACCAGTTGACGGTTCACAGGGAGATTTATGCTGACCCTTCTCATGAGTGGTACGGGATCGTCCTCATTAGCCCTTGAGCTGCAAGAGTCCTATCCAAACCAACCCAGAAGAAGTTTTTCTAGCCAGTAGTGGAAAAATGGAAATGTCTATCATTATAAGCTTCCGTCTAAGTAATGCTATTAGTAAATACGATCGGCTGATATCAGTAACTTGATAGCACTGCTTTCTATCTCGGCTTAAGAAAGACCAAATCCCCTCCCTTGGAGCCCATGTCTGACCATATTTGAAAAAGAAGTCAGGAAAAAAATCAGAGACTCCCTGATGAGCGTCCACCTCATTACTCTGACCTCATACTATCAAACAACCACCTATTTCACCTTCTCGCCTACATTCATGCAGAGACCTTTACGCTATCATACAAGATCTCTAAATCAACATCCAATTGCTGTTAGAACAGCGCATACCGAATTTTCGGAGAAAGGCAGCTATGGTTCCCCTAAAACAGCGAGGTGGAAATGATAACACCAATAACTATCGCTTGGATGTGATGAACCATTTCAATTGATTGACGATGACATTTTGACTATTTGGGACCACTGTGAGTCCCGTCTGCAAACTTAACAGGCTGCTGCCAATTTGACATAAACATATTTGGCTACTCGAGAGACATACATATGGACAGGCTCTCTTCATCACCTCATGCTCCCTCGGGTAATTCTTCTACATAAGCGAGAGTAGTTCCTAATTTTTTGCCACTGATTCATCGACGACTGCTGTTGTAGAAGTCTGTGCTTTCAACATCGCAGGCGAATCTGATACCAGTTAACCTACAACGGGAAAATGGAAGGCTTGGGCGAGTATCGACCCTGTAGATAGATAGTTAGATGGTTAGAAATCGATTTTGATTCGCCACATGCGGTGTCGTTGAACAGTTACCTCGTTACTGCAGTTCTAGCTCTTTATTCATACAGCTCCATTGATATGCGATTATTACTTTTAGAATGATTCTGTTATTTCTCTTGCACCTATATTTCCTACTCATTGCGATGGTTATGCTTAATCCCACTACATTCCTTCGCGCGCGACGTCACTCTCGCCGCGAGGCAACAATTTCTAAAAATCATCCTTCGCTCGGTAGTAGAACAGTGGGAATGGTGACCTATGAGAGGGTTTTTTTGAGACAAACTAGTCAGCCATAGCGAACTCTTCCAAATTAATTAGACCACACGTGATTGCAACGGGCTTGGCTGTTTCGAGTGTATGGTGCAGTAGGATTGAAATTGTCGCGACGCGGCGAGAGGGGCGGCGCGTGCGAAGGAATGTAGCAGATTGCAGCGGCAAGTAAGAAGGACGGGAACGAAAGAACTATCATTAGAATCATGCCAAAAATAATAATCGTGTATCGCATGAATAGCGCTAGAACTGTATTAACGGGACGAATGGACCGCAGCTGCCGCGCGCGGCGAGTCGATTGCACAAAACCGATCGTACTGCCCGTCTCCCATGTTCCGATAGTATTCAAGACGTTTTTATACGCTATACCCCCTCTAACCTCTACTGCTCTTTTGAAATTGCAACAGTTTCTGAGATCCTCAATGCTTCTCCGAAACAATTCACTTCGTCAACGCGAGCTTTTTGACAACTTGGAAAACAAGCTGGCACTCGCTCCCCAGTTTGTCCATATTTTCTGTTGGGAGGAGTGATTGCAATGGGTTGGACGGAGAGTGATGTTTTGGTTGATCTCTTATGGCTGATCTTCTGGCTTGGCTAACTCTATGCTGCTTTCTGTTTGCGATACCCAGTCTACCCAAAGGAAAAATCGTTTGAGGTATTTACCTAATGCCTCATTGAACTTAAAATAACTTCGAGAACCGAATGCGATCAGAGTTCACATTGAGAGCACGTTGGAGAGGAAATTCAATTTCTCAGCGAAAAACTGATCAAAACGAAATGTAATTCGTAGCTCTCGTTACCCACAACCCGTGCCGTTCAGCAAGACTTTACGACACTCGGTAACCCCTAAAGCTACACCTCCGACTCAGGATGAGAATTGTGGAATTCCTATTTAGGCACTTTGCTTAGGCAATGGTCATCGGTCATCTATTCAGATTTACTACTATATTACAATTATCCGGGCATAGGTAGTGCAATGGCAAGTGGTGAACACGATCACACACATGGTCTAAGGATCGTATCCTAGGAGTAAGCCCGCCAACCAATCCTTCGACTGGGAGATCGGTTAATCGGTCCCGAACTCGTGGGTCCGGGAACTTCTTCCCTAACACGGAGTCGCACACGCCGCACCCGCCGCCTATCGCAGGATTGCGATGAAAGATTGGAGCGCGCAATTTGTGAGGTAGGGAGTCCTTTAATCATTTGAATTGGCTGGTCGCTCCCTTCAATTTCAATGCGGTATTGATCGTTGTTTATATAAGAGAAGTCATTTTAATTGATCAAGTCCAATAAACATGAAAACTAAAAAGAAACAGGAGAAAAAACGATAAAATCCAATGAAAAAGCAAGCCAGTCAAGGAAAAATATCGCGTCCTATCGATTTTCGGGAGGCGGGGTGAGTACGGTAATTGCAGTGACATTTGCCGCATGCAGCAAGGGAGAGTGCCGCGATAGGGGAGAAGTTCCGTTACCCCGAACTCGTCTGCGAGGATAAAAGCACTGAATTGTACATCGGTCAGCGACTGCAAGCCATTCTATGGACCACATACGCCATACAAACTCTGGAAGCTCCACTCTCCATTCCTTTACTACATATTTGAAATACCCCAAATGGAGTAGCCTCCGCGTCAAGCCAGGATTACGCCTAGATCTTGAGCATGTCAAATTTTTTGAGTAAAATAAGCTGGACGATGTGAAACAGGATATTGGAATCGACGCTCGGACTGAGGAGCACCAAGTACAACGTTCGAGGTTCGCAAACCCAAGGTATCTGAATACATCATACTGAGACGGAAACAACATTGAGTTTGGTTTATGCGTCCTTACGGTGAACATAGGGTAAATTACACTCAAGTATGTCCCCACTGTGTGTCCCCAAGGCCGTTTAGAAGAATTGCGCGACCTGCTGTTGCCTCGTGCTCCCTTCCGACGGCATTCCGAAATTGCATTAGCATTGTCATAAAACGAATTCCAAAGATCGAGAGCTGCGAAGTGGAAATTGAGGAGAGCAGTTGAGTCCCATGTTGGTGACAATACCCGTTAAAGGAAAGTTCCGTAATTCTTGGGGAACATACGCTTTCAATATACCACTACGATTCTAAATGGAGGAAGCCAAATGCAGGGTGAATCCCTCAAATGGGATTGATCGACGTCCAAAGACATTCCGAAGAGCAAAAAGTAGGAGGACTAGTCAATTGGCCGGCCTGCTTTTTTCGACCGCAAGTGATCGTTTCCATTTATTGGGTCACCCCCTTCACTAGTATGGGAACGAGCTTCTCAAAAGTTCTTTCAGTGAAAAAGTCAAGCATTCGGTACGAGACAGGAAACGATCCCTGTTGCATGGATAAGTTTGTCTTAGAGTCATCAAAACGGAGAGTTTCGGTCATCAAAAGCTGCTCACTCACAGCTTAATTTCTCTATTCACTAGTGCTTGTTGCGATAGGAGTAAAGCCGGAGCAATCAGAGCGAAGTTTCCTCGTATAAGTAGCACTTTCACGCACGACTTCCTTCGACTCGGATGCGGCATCAGTTCGTTTTTTCTTCCATCGGATTTTGAGGAGGATCCCAAGCACTGGAGCAAAGGAATCAGAGACTACCAAGTTTTTCCTACTCCTCCATATGCAATTTGCTGGAGAGTTTCTATCGGCGAATATGAAATTAACTCGTGAAGATGTGGGATGAGAATGTAGAAGAAAGCTTTTTGTCCACCCAAAGAAAAGTTGGTTCGCCCTTGCTCAGCGTGGAAACTGGATGTAGGAAACTAATAAGCCAAACAGATTAGGACGATCGATTTGTTCCAATACAGCAGCAAGAACAGATAACTACTCAAAGGGAGGTGGAGCTGTGTCGACACAGGCTCTGCTGATCCATCAAGTACCACCCGCATTGTCACGGCAGAAGCCTATGCCTGACGGAATTGGCAAACCATAGGTGCCGATGTAGACATCAGGTTCAGGCTGTTGGCCTGATTGAAGTCTAGTCTAGTAGTGAAGGAGACTGAGTAGAAGACAGATTGCGATAACCGCTACAGGCACATGCTCCATTCTGCTCGGATCACAAAAGGCTTCACAACTTGTTGTTTGGGGAGTTACAAAGAATAAGGAACACATTATTAAATACGAAGCCAGAGCGAACAACGGAGTATTAAAAGCACTTCTAAGGAGACCATATTGAAAACGCACTCCTCGTGCAAAATAATAAAGGATAAGGGCAAAAATTTTTTGGCGCCAATCAATCCTCTCTGAGGGATGCGTTCTCGCACTCGACTTCCATTCAGAATCGTAGTGGTCCATTCAGAAACGTAGTGGCGTAATGAGTGCGTATGTGACCTACACAAGACTTGTGGTGACCAGACGATGTACAAGTCAGTGCTTTTATCCTCCCAGACGAGTCTGGTACCAATTCACCGACCCCAGAGGGATGAAAGGTTTGTTTTGCCTAAGCGGATATCAATCCGGGATTTAAACTCCTGACCACGCGTGTGAGATAGTGCACCACTTGTTACTACACCGCTTCCGCCCCTTACAATAATTAGTCTAGTTCATTGAAACTTCATCATTGTACCCATACAGCATGTGATAGTCCCATCTGAGGCGATTTACAGCAATGCTACACTAGCTGAGAACGATATGCGTTCCCGGTTTTTTAAGCCATCATTAATTTGACAAGAAAAGTTTCTCACATTTCCGAATGAACCCTCTGAATATTCAAGACAATGGACATAATGGTGTTAGAAGATTGAAGAGCGCAGAGGATGCGATACGGAGGATCAAGTCTGGACCCACACTCACTTAGGCCAACCAAACCTTCCATCAGTCCGGTGTCGGTTGATTGGAATCAACTTTGCCTGCGAGAACAAAGGCATGTATGACACTGAACTGCTCACCGACCGGCTGAGATTCTGAATGCCAGTCTAGCACAGGGCGCATCTCAAAAACCGGATTCAGCCAAAGTCAGAGAATCTTGTCCTGAACACATGCGCGTTGGAGGATCAGTCAAAGCTTATAACCTAATCGGACATATATATATAGAGACAATAGAAACTCTTTTGATTAAAAAAAACAAAGGGATAAACAAAANGGGGGGGGGGGGGGGGGGATCTAGAAGTCGCTATTCAACCTGACAAAGCACACCTTCTTCCAAATGGATTGAGTGTCAGGCGGGAAAAATCCTTTAGCTGACCAAACAGTCTTCCTCAATACTGAAACGTCATCCTGAATTTTTTGGACTCCCAGGGACAGAGTAGCAGAACAAGAAGGAGAAGTAGGTTCCAGCTTTGATTCGATGGCAATTTCCGAACTTCACCCTAGATCTGGTAACCGCGTACTTTTCTCGCTACCTCAACGATCTCCAGCGGCAAGATGTAACGGAGAAAGCCATACATTTTTAGAAAAACCTGTTCTATAAATCTTTTTCTCGGCCTCCGGAGAGTTAAATGATCACTCGGAACAGAACGTTTCCCCATCCCGGTGGGGCATTCACCATTCAGGCGAAAAAGATCGACTCGAATGAATTCCCATGTGACTATAAGCAGTAAACTCACTTCCTCATCGTAATAGCTTTTTGCGAATCCCTTCCGAGGCAATATATTGGCACTCCTACGCAAAGGTCTTGGATCTATGCACTGCAAACCCGTACTGCCGAGCAAATCAAGACGTATGTATCCACTATCCTATGAATTGCTTGCTACATAGGGCTCGGAAATCTGGGCGCAGTTCCCTGTTTTCCTCTGCTTTAATAAGGAGCTCTTAGAACGATGGAACAACTCTTTCGAGGGACTGTTCCCAGTGGAGTGGAACAAGCCATGTATCCAAGATACTCCAGAGGAGACCTTCAGTAAACATAAAAAGTGGGGGGTGATGAGTGTGCTGGATCTGCGTGTTCCCTTCCCTCGTTATTTCCAAGTGCAAATTCGAATTCTTCTGGGACTATAATATTTCTTAGAACAGCTTCAAAATGAAATTTGTGAGAACGAAATAAATTGATATTCCCAGCTGTGGAAGCAATAGGAGATCTTTATGGAATTTGTATTTTTCTCCTGATTGTTGCAAAATACTTTCCATCAAATTATTACTGTCAAAATCTTTTAAAAAAGAATTTTGAAAAAAAGGTTTTCAACTAATCGCATCAAAAACTGCTCTTTGTGCGAAATGGCATTCAATACGGCACAACGATTCTGAATAGAGTCCATAAATAAGGCGCACCTCAGGAACGGGTCTGTTCGTCGTCAGAAAGACCCTCCTTTTGAAGACTTCATTTCAATATTTATTTTCTATTATTACTCACTAACATCAATGCAGTGTCTTTGAAGGCAAAATTATTGTGGTAGCGATGAGAGTTTCTCTTCATACGATGAAGTTCAACCCTGATAATTTCGACGAAATCCGACAGTAGAGGAGTAATTTAGGACAGAAGATCTAATACTCAGCTACGGAGTCAAGAGGCCATAGAAAAAAGGGTGGCACAACGGCATGTGGCGCACTTCACATACGCGTGGTCACGGGTTCGAATCCCGGACCGATATCCGCCTAGGCTTACTAAGCCTTCCATCCCTCCACGGTAGGTGAGTTGGTAGCAGACTCGTCTGGTAGGATAGAAACCCTGACTTGTACATTGGCTGACCACCGCAAGTCATTGCGTAGGCCACATAGGCACTCATTAGGCCACCACGATTCTGAACGGAGATCGAGTGCGGGTGCACGTCTTTCATACGGGACAGATTCACGCCAAAAACTTTGCCCTTTTTTAGAAAAAAGCCTTTTTCACGCACAGACTTGAGTAGTTACAATGAATCAATCGATTAATCATAATTAATGAAAGCGTAGGTTTAGCAGATTATTTTTGACCATACATATTTCTTGGACAGAGTTCCGTGGCTATCCTGCTCAGGAAAAGTTCAACGACTTCGGTTTCCGTTCGCAGTGGGGCTTCGTGAATACGCTTTCCGTTTAAACAAGGACTTACAAGAGCCATACAAAAGTTTGTGCATGGCTCTCATAGCAACATGAGTGGTCCCTGTCACTGCCTCTCGCAATTTCTTGAGTTGGGCGGAGCAGTGTAATGGCAAGAGGCGCACTATCACGCACGTGTGGCCAGAGCTCGAATCCCGGCTCGCTTCGTGCCTAAGCCATTCACGCCTTCCATTTCTTCGGGACAGAATTATTGATAAGACACTAATTAGGAAGAATCAAAGCACTGGCCTATACATCGAATGGCCAGAGCAAGTCACTGTGTAACCACGTAGGCAAACCAAACCGTCACGGCGAACCTGAATGAAAGTCGAATGCGGGGCGTATCCGAGATCAACGCCCGAAGACTTGATTCTTTCTCCTTTTGAGTGGCTTCTTGGAAATGAATTGTAAGGTTTCGAACAAACTGTACTCGCGAAGGATGGTTGAAGGAGCGAGGAATCTAGACACTCCTACATTCCGCGGATACTTGTGTACGAACGTGCGTTGTTGTATTGGAGAGCAACCGAAACAGTTTTTAGGCGACACTTCCCTAATAAAATGATAATTCGTTGAAGTTAATGGCATCTATATCAGAAGCCATTAATTTCTTTTGAATCAAATAAATAGAAGAGTTGGTCTTTGGGCGATCCACAGTATGCGAAAAATCTTGTTGACATATGTAAGTACCAAGAGTTCAGACTTATGCCGGAGGTCTTCCTTCCCAGAGCAGCTACACACCTCAATTCCAACTGTGGAAGAGCATTCAAGTGCCCGTTGTACTCTAAAACTTCAATTTAAAAGTAGTGACTTGAAATGACCACGTGGATCAGGACTGTCCGTAATTGCTACAAGTGCTCTACATATAAGCACGAAAATGTTCGATACTGTAAGTTACAGTGCCCAACCATCCCCGAGGCTGCTGCCTGGACTATGATGATTATAATCAAAAAATGTTACTTAGCAAGTTGCTGGTCGTGGGTGAAGCTGGTCAGTGTCATTGACCACTAGCATCGCTGTTATTTTATGGCCCGTAAAAGTGTGAATGAATTCTTCTGTCAAAAGGAAACATCCCTACGATTTCAATATGTATGTACCTCTGCCTGAACAAAAGTGACTGTGAAAGCCGCCAACTATTGGAGAATTGAATCAGCGAACCTGTGAACCTTGAACTTCGTTCATGTTAATTGAACAGAAATTATTTTGACAAATTGACGGTTTTTTTCATTTTTTTTTCCATTTCGTGAACGACAGTCATCATTCGTAGTGCCCCGCATTGGCAGAAGTGGTCATCTTCCAAGGCATGGCTTCTTCGGCTTCTGCTTCTGGGATCATTGGGGACACCTCGACACTTTTTCG
>UZAF01016547.1:53073-76461 GCA_900617895.1 Haemonchus placei
GGGTAAGGCGGTCTTCAGAACTTTATCGGTTCTGCTTTGTTCCTTCCTGTAATGTGGTGCAGATTGTTGAGTTTCTTACTCTAGCTGGGATGCATCTTCGAGGCTTGTGTTCGAACATCTCCCTAGGGCCGTAAGGTATGCTCTCGGGGAAAAAAGGAATCGTAAGGAATCGGAGCATAATAACCTTATTGGAGTGCATGGTGGGTTTTAGGATATTTTGTATTAACACTTTTGTCATAGCACTGGAGACGTTGATGAGCAGTCCCTCTGAAGGCCTATCGATGCCCGAGGCGTAACGTCAGAATTGAGAATGATGGAAAAAGTGGTTGCCAAGGAAGATTGGAATGTCATGAAATCGTGAGACATGGAAGACAGGAAAGAGAATATATCAATTTGTCTCTCATTTACTACTTTGCATAGCCTTTTGAAGCCTATTCAATGATCCCTCGACTCGAGCATTAACTTTCAATAGCTTTTTGCTGAGTTATGGTCAAGAAGTCATCGATCCCACCTCGTTCATGTAGTTTTGTCACAACCTGATATAATAAGCCAGATTACAATCGCCATGGAGCGCAAAAACCACAATATGGACATGACTGGTCCAAAGATCATCGCATAAGTTACAGTGGGACTCTTAGATCATCAGCTCTCAGTGGGATTTGAATACATGGACCATAGAAAGGGGATTGAGTCACGTCGACACCTATGGGACCCAATTTCCGAGTTACTCGATGGCTGAAATTATTCTTTCAAGGACGATAACTTCATTTGACAAAGATCAATCCCGTTCCTGGGATACGCCGCATTTGCTCTTCATTCGGGCAATGACTTGCGGTGGCCAAACGACCTATATGTTAATGCTTTTATCTTCCCAGGCAAGTCTTTTACCAATCAGCCACCCTGGTGGAAGGCTCGGCTCGGGTACCTGGGCTAGTATCGATTCGTGATTCGATCCCCGAGCCATGCTTGTCATAATGCGGGCTATTTGCCTTTGCACCACATTCGCTCGTAATTATCACTCTTATCAACTTACTTGTAGTTAACCCATCTAGGAGTTATAGTTTGAGGATTAATAACGAAATAGCTCTCATCGATTTTATGAAATTTCGCAGCATTAGGGCGTATCCTGGACATTCCTGTGTTCGCTCCAATTTATATGTGCAGGAAATAATTATTTTGTCTAGTTTTACTCAAGAATCAATTTAGTTTTTCTGTGTTAGTCTCCATCCGAAAAAGGTTTTTCGAGATGAGCTGATTTCCTTCGAGATATTCTTGAATAGGGTTGCGGAAAGGCGACTAATTAGAGCTATTCAAGGATATTCGTTTGAGAGCAACAGCTGTACAACTCCCCCACCTGAGTAACTTATCATCTACTCTCTAAAAGAGCCTTGCTTCTCCTACTCATTCTCAGAGCTCTCCTGTTCCCATAACGCTTGTGAGAACGGCCAGAATATCTATTACTCCAGCAATTTTGTTAATCGTTTCTGTAGTAAACCTAGTCCTTCCCCACTTCAACCTTTGTTTTGAAATCCTTAGTTATAGCCACGCCTTGGAATTTTCCTTACGAGTCCAATAACGACAATGACGCTGTTTCTTGGAGGCCACTCACGTCCTGCCCACTTGGTTACCCATCTGGTTTTAGATGATGGGCGCTACATCTTCTTGGATACTTCCCTATCGCTTCCGCATCTATCCACTTTGCTAGCAATTCAATATTTGGCAACTTTTTATCGAGACTGCAAACGAATTTATGTTCGCAAGAGGCTAATCGACAAGCTGAGGAAATTGATATAGAAGGCATTATTTAGGGGACTGAAAGCTTCCCTTTAGTGAGAAGACTTCCAGTAGACAAACGACAAATTACTTGTTTACTCGAGGAGGAGCATAAAAACATTCCTTCATCTCGAAAGGATTTCTGTCTGAAGAGATGTCAAAGCTATTTCGAGGGAAAAGAGGTTTTTTCGGTGCTAGGACCCGTCCTCTGGCAGATCTATGCATTCATGTTCCATTCTGAATATCACGAAGGCTACCGTCGAGTAAGGCCCATAAAAAGAGAAGAATGAGAGTGAAATGTCATGGCTGATTGATTTGTAGGAGTTGGGTTTTCTAATCGAAAAGTTTTAGAACCCAAGAAGACCTGTGCAACAACTTGAACAGGCGGAAGTGATGTAGTGGCAGGTGGCGCACTCCACATACTCAAGGTCATTTGTTGGAATTCTGGATTGATATGCGCCCGAGTAAAATAAGCCTCCCATCACTCCAGAGTCGGGTAATTGGTAGCGAACTCTTCTGGGAGGATAAACACACTGACTTGTACAGCCCGCCGCAAGTCATTCTATGGACCACACGCGCATTCAAGACGGCACTCTGACTCTAACTGGAAATCGAATGCTAGTGTGCTTTATCCTTGAAATGCTCGGAATATTTAACTTATATTCTTTTCATCACAACTAGGATAGTGCTCTGTAGAACAAGTTCGTATTACAAACTATCAAAAACTAACAGCGCAACTGCACGTTTAAATCGATTCCTTGGAATTTTCGGATTTCTATTGACATCGAGACACAATCCACTCTCTCCTTTTTAAGCAAGTGATTCGTAGCGTAGAAAAATTTATTCTTGAGCAGCAAGTCACTACAATCTTTGTGTCACCTCCAGTAAACATTACGTTTGTAGCGAATTATGGCAAAGATAGTTCTCTGCTTTACGCACCCCGCGACTAACCAAATAAACTACCTTCCAAATGACTTTCTCTAACCTTGGTTGCCGCAGCCCTTGCTTCAACGGAATTAATTCGTACATCAACCTCTTCCTTTTTCAAAAAATAACAGAGCAGTGCCTCTATTCTCTAAGGCAAAATAGGAATCAGAATTGTGCTGCTTTCAAGTGCTCAGTGTTCTCGTTGTACTTCCTCCATTACATTCGGGCCGTTTCGGCATTCCCGTTACGTTGGTCATATGAAAAAGGATGGATAAGTGAATAGTGTATGGATAGGACTTCAGCTAATCATATTTTTGGACAATTTTTGGCTAGGACACAATTCTGCTCGGTAGCGATTGGTGGAGATAACGTTTCACTAGTCACTCATTTTCTAGACTTTAAGCTTCACCTCCTATGCTCAACATGGATAGTGGCATGATGGCTAGAGACACGCAAAATCTCGGATCTAGTAATGAGACACATCGCACGATCAAGGAATAGCCAACAAATAAGCCTGTTAGTACCAAGTACGTTGCCAAAAGAAATCAGGTTCAAGTCCGACTGCAAGCTAGCGATGAGACTTTGTTTTGCCCATTCTATGGCCCTATTGGGCATAATGTGGGCGGAGGTAGTGCAGTGGTAAGTGCTGCACTGTGCCGCACTGATCACGCGAATAATCACAGATTCGAATCTCGGATCGTTGTCCGTTCAGGCCAACTAAGTCTTTCCTCCCTTCGGGATCACTTATTTGGTATTAGACACGTCTGGGAGAGTAAAAGCACATTGAGTGACCACCGCAGGTCATGGTATAGGATACATACACATTCAATACGTCACTACGACTCTGGATGAAGTCGAACGCAGGGCGCATACCTCGGACGGGATTGATTAGCGTTAGAAAACGTTATCCTCATTGGAGAAATGGACAACCTAAGCGACGAGGTGATTTATTGCTCGGGAGAACTATTTCAGAAAAACCCGATAACAACTCTTACCTTACTCATTTGTTGAATAGCTGGGAAGATTGTGTCTAGCCAGACGCTTGACTTTTTTTTTTATCTCTTCCAGTATCAGGTAATGAAGGAGCAGTAGAGTTTAATGTGAACAACAGTAGCTGTTGAGTAGGCAAGTACAAGGAAGCTCGGGACATTGAAAAAGCTCTGCACTAATAGGCACCTACTTGAAAACCGTCAAGTACCTGTACACAAGAAAACCGCCGCCAATAAATTCAATTCTGAATTTGAGAAGGACATAAATGTAAGATGGAAACGAAGTCAAAGCGACTGGAATAATCTGTAATTGACAGTGGAAAAGTTCGAATTTTCTCGCGCATTAATTACTTTCCCACCCATTTTCATTTTGTTAATTGAAGTCGTTTTTATCAGACTTCGAGTGCTGGTGTGGTTTTTGCACCGCCGTTTCGGAGTCGGCCTCATCTGTGAGCTCACAACCTTCCTTTGTCCGCACCGATGTTTCACTCGTGCTCCCTTTTCGTTTATATATTCAGAAATAAGCCGATCCCAATCTGTTGCAAACTCTTTTGCTGGAATAATATTCACGCACTGAAATCACTTTACCTCATCCAATTCCCTTTCCGTTACGACTATTCCTTCTGGAAGAAGTCAGGCACAGAATGTTGCGCTATGCCGAATCTCATATTGTGCCGTTCACGCTTCTAAATTGGAAAAACAGTAGATGTCATTGGAATATGATCTTTGAAGAGCAATTCACGACGATCGAGGTCTACTTCCTAGATTACGAGAAATTCCGTCGGCTTTGCGAAGAATAAGGCTTCCTAAACAGAGTGGAAATCCAAATCGTACGAGTTTGTTATGAAAGGGATACTTGGACGAGATTTCAGTCGTAGCAATTGCATAGAGCTGACTATACTGAGCCAACAATGTTCGAAACAGCCTTCCATTGCTGCCATGGGTCACAACTTGTTGTCTGAATCTCCTACAAGGGGGTTCCCTTTGGGATGTAGCCTCTGCAACGCCGTTGGAATTCGCTCGTTTTTGGTGTGACAAACGATCTAATTTTTGAGCGCATGTAACATCCAACTTAAGTCGTTTTGTGATCTAACAGGGCCACATATGTAGAGTCCACTTATTTATTTTCAGAGGGTATCTCAGGAAACATTTTTATCATGACTGTTCTTTCAACAGCACAACTGACAATGAGTAGAGACGCATTCGGCTATCATTTTGGGCAATCCGCACCCTTGTCTGGGAAAGTGAAATGAAGTGCAAAGAGAGCTCAAAACTGCTGCGCAGTTTGCAGTTCACTGAAGCTCTTAGAGCTCGGTCATGGGTTCTGTTGACCGAGCCTACATTAAATCTCATCTGACTGATCGAAGCGGTTTAGTTTCATACTGATCTTACCATGCAGATCAGGGGCGACTGATCTGTGCCGTACATGAGGCATTACTTGATGATAACTACGATAACTTGTATCTTCCCTTCCGGAGATACAACTTTCAAGAGAACCTATAATCTCGGCCCAAAAAGTTCATAATTTCAGCTTCCACTATGGCAGTTTGTAGGGAACTATTTAGAATAAGAAGTAAGATAGCAAAATCGACGCCAAAAGATCCGACACTGAAGAAGAAATAGAAGGAACTGGTCAAAGCTCCGAAAGGAGTAGCCGCCGTTAATGTCGCCGATCAAAAAGATGAACTGCTTAGTTGCGATGGCAGCTCTTATTCGCTCTTCTAGATTCCTGGAGCAGAAACGATGACAAACTATCGAATAGGCTACCTCGAGCTTCCTTACCTATCCCACCTAGCTGGGTTTCTGCTCAATGATATGATCCTGCGAAGCCCACAGTCATATGAATTCCTCACGGATTTCCGTTCAACCGTTTCCCCTCCGTTAGGAGAAGCGTCGTCAGTCGACCGCCACGATTGCAGCTGTGTCGTCTCTGTCGTATTGGAGTCGTGTTTCTTCCGGCTAAACCACTCAGCCAGCCATCTTGGGCGTGCAGTTTCATCCCGGCCATTTGTTCTCATTTCTTGTTTACTCCATGGCTTTGCTGTGAGGTTGTCATTGATATTTGTTATAGAAAAGCGTCTTCTTGGACGAAGGCGAGAGCCGGCTTCCGGGCTTCCGGCTTCTTTTCATTTGTGCATATATACCGTGAGAAATTCATTGCAATGGCTATTTCTAAAACACCTGCGTCAAGGGAAAATTTTACAATTTTATGACAGACGAATGGGGAGTAATACCTAGAGCTAATTTGTTTCGCTTTATTTTTCACTGATTTTGTTTGAATCTATTCGATTTTCAGGAAGAATTAGTAGAATCGTTCAAAATCTGCAAAGATGTTAGTCNCCCCCCCCCCCTCCTTGATAAAACCCCTACTCGGTGCGGGGAAATATTCCTGGAATATTTGTTTTGACTTGATGTTTTGCGAAAGTCTCACAAGGTTGGCGAATCATGGACAAAACTTCAGTCTGGAACGGTGCTCGAACCCGTATTTATGCCCGAGAAGCACAAGTACGGGCTCGAGTCCCGTCCGAGATTGATCTTTTGTCCATAAATTGCCAACCTTGCGAGAATTCCTGGAACAATTGGATATAATCTAGTTTGGAAGTGCTTTTTGAAGTTTGCCTGGGATAAGGACCACCATTCCGTATGCGCTAACGAATCATGGTTCCTCTTTATTTCGTATTCAACCCCATGATGGCTTTTGTTTGAGTGCCTCCTCATACTCGACAGGTGCATCTCTACGAGTTCGAATCTGACCACACCGCTATCAAAGGCACAGTTCACGATAGGAATTGTTTTTCAGATTCCCCTACAGAATGAATTTGAGGTCCCCGCGTATACCATATCTGACCCTATTAGGTCAGAAAACAGCCTAGTCAGGGAGTTATCGTGAACTGTGCCTTCAAGCCCTTCAAAAGCTGTTCTAAGTATGTGGCTTTGACATTTCCTCTGAACGATTCCGTGAACTTCTCCTAACGTTTCAAAGACAGAAACAAGGAAGTCGAACATCGGTCCCAACTTGGTTAACCGACTATCGTACCCATGTGGTAATTAATTTGCAAAGTTACAAAAATTCAGCTACATACATCCCACTCCGATGATCATCTGAGCTGACCATCCTTCCATCCCTCCAAAATGGGCTATAACAATACCCAAGCCATACCCTAGAGCATGGCTTGTACATCAGATTATTCCAGTAATTCATCAAATTGGCTGAAAGCTCAAATGATCATGGACATTGATCCAATGACCTCGTCAACGACAACAGCGACAAATGACTCTAATCTGCTTGCGTCCTTTTGAATGAAAAAGAGCTGCGTGAGAAACCACCCCACCAGTCGTTAGCACGTCGAAATGTTAGCCAACGCCTTCGATGAGCTGCGAGGAGTAGCTACTTCCACTACTTTTCCGGGAAAGGACCAAATTAGAAGATTGTGTGTTAATCTGCGCTTTTTCTGTGTGACCTTCTGTAAAAGGAAGCACCATACCTGATTGACGTCCAGTTCGTTGAATTCAGAAAATGAAGATTACATTGCGATCCTACCCAAAAAGAAATAGTAGATGTGGACACGGAACCACTTTCCCCAATCTTGTATTGGAGTTGCTGGGAAACCACATAAATCTCTGGTTAGGCTCTGACTGGACTACACCTCAAAGAGATAAACGCAAGGAAAAACAAACAGTTCGGATCTTTTGGAGACCTTTTGTTCCCGTTTTTCCATTTTTCCTGCTGGATATTTTCTGAAGCTTTATTAGGAGATAAAATGCTACTGTACCTGATAATCTACATCTATGAGCTCACGAGGCCGCTGCTGTAGACTCAAAGAATCGAAATCTTAATCGTTGATCAACTAACTTCATTCCCATTTATGTGGTCTCTAATCTTCCCGGAATTGGGCAGGCTTCCCACTTAGAGGCTATTTTTTGATACTACGTGGGCAGCCCTCTATGAGCTTAGTCATCATTTACTCAGTTTTTCAGTGCGTCCAGTGTTTTGTACGGGATTTATTTTCTGCTGGTCCCATTCAACTTCTTACTTTTTTTGCAATGTCCTAATGCCCTAACTAGTGAAGAGGGCCTTTTAGTTATTATGATTGAGCCTGCAAGAAAAAAAAACCGGGGAACAAAAAGCAAAATGAAAATTAGGAGCATGAAACTCCTTTATTTGAGAAGTTCTTCCTAGGAGCGGGTAAAAGGTAAAAACCAGTTTAAAAACCTAGTAATTGCCTCTGAAATAAAAAATGAGCACTGATGGTTCAGTGACAATTCAAAAAACCTACATAGAAAAAGCATATGATAATGGGAAAGAGCATAGCCAGAATACATAGGAGTTTCAGGGATTTTCCTGAACATACCTCTCTTGTTGTATGGAAATACAGCCTAAAAAAGGATTAGTTCCAGTGATTTATGACGAAAAACCCGGGTGATTGAGGAACAGTTGAAGCCCCGTGTTGCGCCAGAACACTCGCCTCCATTAAGAGTCCTTGCGGTGTTTGAATGTGTTTTCAGCCACTACGATGACTTATCAGGACCATCTGCTGTATGAGCGAAGCTCTTGTATGACTTCCATACTGAAGTGGCTTTCTTTGAGGGATGGGAGGCTCGGCTAGCTTAGGTAATCATCAACCCCAGATTTCGTCCCATTACTCCATTCACATAGGTGTATCAGAAGGGAAAAACCTCCTAGTTGGAAACAGCTGGTTGGACAGCATCCGCCACTGACTGCAGAGTTATTCCTGTATCTGGTAGTGGTAGTGGCCTTCCAGCCCCACCCCCTCCCCCCCNCCCCCGTAGAACCCTAACTCTTCAAGCTTCTCGTAATCAAGGAATTATCACCGCTCAAACTTCTCAGAAACAAATTTACCGCCAATTAATACTTGAACGTGTGCCACCTGGTCACCTTCCGCTTTTATGGTATTCATGCGTACATCAGAGGTGATTTCCTCTGACAGAAGCCTTTCTTGTGGTTCATGTGGAATTCGTATTTAAGGGGCACAGTGAGGGTAGTTCAAGGTCTTCAGCCAGATAGCTCTACTTGTCCCTTACTGAAAGAAAATGGCATGATCCAAACTTTCTTTCCCATGCAGATTCAAGGTGAAGGCGAGATTAATGGCTTTGGACTGGTCCTTGAAAACGCTATTCTTGCAGATGTTATGGATGCATGATAGCAATAACATCATACTTATGGCTTCACCATGACATGTAATCAGCTGAGTTTTGCTCGACATGCATCAGCTCGCTTTGCCTCCTCCTGCTACCTTGATGCGTCCACCTTACATTCCAACTACTATATGAAATGGGTAAGTCTGTGAAGGGCATTTCAAAGCAGAAGTTCTCTACTCCCCGAAGCGATTCATACGAAGGTCTCCCGCTGGGTGGAATGCTCTTTAACTGACCTCCATTAACTCGCGTGGCGACAAGTTTACCTTCTGCCCTCAATCAAAGAACATGAATGGTAAGTGGCGTTCTGGATACACTCTGGCACCAGCCAAGTGTGGGCCAAGCATCAGCTCGTCACCGATGAGCAGAGACCACTCGTTATGGCAGGGCGGTACTACAGCCACCTCGAACCTCGAAGAGTAATGCTTGGAATTCGCTCTCGGAGCAGATTCCGGCCAGCCGCACTTGGATCGCGCTGCAGTGGCGAGACATTCTTCCCATGCTCTTGTTTGGCAGCTTCATATTTCCTGAAGTGGAGTCAAATTTCAATCAGGACCAAATGAATTGTGGGGGATGAGAACGGAGGAGATTTTCGGATCAACCGGATCTACTATGGAATACATAAAGGTTCTACCCACTGTGATGGGAAAGTCGCTTTTTTTTGACTTTGTTAATACCATTTTTCTATCCAAAACTCATCCAAATATTGCGATTCATCGAAAGCCGAAGTATTCGATGAACAGTTGCGAAGATCTCCTCACTATTGTCGACCTTTTCAATTCGGTAGAATCTTGTTAATATGTCTGACCTCTGCTTATTCACGAGTATTCTGCAGACTAAACTCCTTTTTGGTTGCCCCCTTCCTTTTCAAGACGACTACCAACTGTAGGCACACACTGGTCATTAAATTTTGTTTGCTGATGAACGATTACTGGAGCCATCTGAGGTTCAAGCCAAGCTTTGACTCCGTTTCTGAGATGGCCCGCTTTAAAGAAATGGGATGCTCAGCTCAGAAATGGGGGCAGAGTACATGCGATTGTCTTTGTTCCTCCATATTTATAATTTTTTTGAGTTTTTTTTTTCGAAAGGCGAAATAAGATGTTATAGTCCGAAGTTACGTGGGCTCCCTTGTGATCAACAATTAAGCAGTTGAAGTGATGACTAATGCCCGTAAAAGCCTCTCGCAATTGAAGATTGCTTTTAATCCCGCCTATCGCTAGAATATCCCTATATCCCTCAGTAGGTAGACAGACGGGTAAACCAGTACCAGACCGTAATTGTCTCGGGTCTCGATGAATTACGCGAAGGCAGCCGTAACAAATACAATCAGCTGCCAATATTGTTATGGTGTTTCTGAGCGTGTGAACGTTTGTTGTCCCTGCTCCAGGCTCACTCCTTTTCTGCTTTCGAGCTTCTATTTGCTTTTTCGACCCACGATTCCAGATTTCTGGAACGAACTATGACGTCGTTTTCTATTCACCTAATTGAAGAAGCGGCGATAAATAGCGGAGAGTTCGATAATGACGTTATTGTTCGGCAGCTTAGAGATTAATAAGGTGAAAGAGATTGTCCCTGCCACTTATCCTATCAGAGTCAGAGCAACTGCCGCAATCAGCCCATCGTTTGTCTTATACGACAGGAAGGTATGAATACTCTCAAATGCACGATCTCGAGCTGAATGAATCACCACCTCCCTTACTGAGGTAAGTTGGCCGAAGATCGATGCTTACATCCTTTGAGGTGATTTGTTTCTCAGTAAAGCACCTCACGGATACGTCTCCTAGCACCAACTGCCGTCAAACCGAGCCGAGTCATCGGAAATACATTCATACATCTCTTCCAGCTCTTCGAGGAATGCTTCCAGACATTTCTACGCTTTCTGTAGCTCTATATGCCTTTCACTTCAAGTCTCCTGAGCTTATACCAAGCGCAGGCGACAGGGAGCATTCGATAGCTTGGATCTTGCTTTGACTTCTCGATTATTGAAGTGCCCTTCACTAACCGACCACACTTGTGATTCATTTTTGAAGCCCATCAGGTTTTTCTTCTTGGGCGTTTTGGCAACCAACATGAGTCCTTTTCGAGTTTTAGTTTATTTTTCCGTCGCGCTTATCAAAAAGGGCACACAAGTTTTCACAGAAGCTTTCGGCGTTAACGATGCCACTTCGGAGATCATTCAATGAACAATTCTTTCCTGCCAATACGGCCTACAGAAAAATCTCTCGCAACAACACCAGTGAAAGGGTTCCTCATGATGCCCCTCGGCAGAGGCTGTCCATTTTGTGACAGGGATATCCCTCTTTGCCGTTCATCTCCCAGACTAGTAGTTCTTATAGCTTAGCCGCTGATAAAGTGAGGTCTAGAGGTTTGGAGGATTAGGCAGTGTCAAGGATCAGTACAGCGAACAAGTAATAAGCTCTTAGATTTCCCACATGGGAGTTTGGAAAGAGAGCTTGTCGCAATTTCTGCGGTAAGCCAGTAAACTCCATTGAAGTCGTTATTCAGTTCATACTGCTGCCTTTCTTATGGACCAACTATGTATGATGCAGATATTTTATGAAATCTGTGGGAAGAGGCTTATTTTTCCGCTCAATAAGGCGGTTCCAGCATATGGCCTACGAGCACTAACTGAGAAGTAAGCATATGAAATATGGTTCGATCAAGTGCACCAGTCTTCTGAACTGACTCGAAATTCCTCCAGTATTCATCAGGAGAATTGGCGTAGTAGTGGTTATCGCTAATTCAGAAGGTGGACTTATTGACATCAAAAATGAAATGTGGGCTATAAAACTCGAGGTTGTTTGTTGTCGTCAATCTACAATGTCTTTTACCTCATCATATAGGAGCATACTGACTTTGATAAATAGTATAGGGTCAACGTCAGAAAACGAGATATCTCCAGCTGTTATTTTATGTTTTCTGGGTTTGGGAGGCATTGGGACCATACTTTCTTTACTGCAGAAAGACTAGTTTTTGAGCTTTGGTGATCCACTAGCGTGTTCACTATGTTTAGTTTGTTAGTGTCATTTCAATAACTTGGATTTGCGTCTTGACTCCGATTTTTGCTTAGAAACAACTACAAACTTTTATGAAAATACAAAGTCGTGTAGCTTTCTTGAAGTAAGAAGGAAACAGGACTAGGCTTCTGACGTTAATTAATCATTTGTCAGAATGCGCCCAAACATCTTCCTCCATTTGGAATCTTAGGGGCGTTTTGAATGCTTAGGTGGTCCATACAATGAATATCGGCGAACAGCTGAGAAGCGAGTCAGTGCTTTATTCTCGCACATAAGTTTGGTACCAGCGACCACGGCGACCCCGGAGGTTGGAAGGCTTAGTTAGCATGTGCAAGTATCAACCTGGGATCCATTCCCGGATCATGTGTATGGGTGGGAAAGTTTGGCACTTACCACTGCATACACCACCCCCCTGCGACTTTTTCATCACACATTCTCAAAATTCACAGCCTCAGATACCCCTGTAGCCTTTTCCATGTATGCCTTGACCACTTGATTGACAAAGTGACCGCACTCCACTGTTCATATCCAGAAACCATACTGTTTTTCCAATAGAGATCATTCATTCTATCTACACATGGCTAACGCATTCTTCGTAAAGAAAAGCCACTGGGCTCACAAATCCTTTTCAAAAGCCTTTTCATCTGTGACTACTCACTGAGTATATAAATAACCGTCGTTCATCACCGCTATAATTCATATCAGTTGCCTTTTCCGGCTCCATTCGAGATATCCCACACATTTCCTGTATCGTCGTCGTATGCCACTCTTACTTCACATATCTGGTGGGCGGCCCTTCTAATCGCAACCGCTCAATAAATTTGAATAAACAAGTACGGATAAAAATGCTTTATGAAATGTCCACCTAGGATGAAGCCGTGACTCCCTCGTATATTGTTTGTGGCGCTGTCAGATTGGAAAGGGCCCAATAAGGGGTTACCGTTCGGATAGCACATTGAAGACGGACGAGTTTCAGCGACATTGTTGAGGCTGCACCTTCACAAGGAACACTCATGTAGGAAGTTCAATAAACTTGTCATGACCCATAGTGACAGTGATGGGCAATTCTGGACAGTTTCGGTTTGATGTAGTCAGCTCTTTGCGTAATTGCAACAGCCGAAATCTTGTCCGAATACCCCTTCCATATCGTTTCCGCCTTGGCCAACCAATCGTTTCCGTATATCCGCCTAGGCCAACCGACCTTCCATCCCTCCGGGGTCGGCGAATTGGTACCAGACTTGTCTGGGAGGATAAAAGCACTGACTTGTACATCGGCTGGCCACCTCNCCGAATACCCCTTCCATATCGTTTCCGCCTTGGCCAACCAATCGTTTCCGTATATCCGCCTAGGCCAACCGACCTTCCATCCTCCGGGGTCGGCGAATTGGTACCAGATTCGTCTGGGAGGATCAAAGTACTGATTTGTATATCGGCTGGCCACCTCAAGTCATTGTATAGCCCACATACGCACTCATTACGCCACTACGATTCTGAATAGAAGTCGAGTGTGGGGGCACATCCCTCAGAAGGGATTGATTAACGCCAAAAACTCCATCCTTTTATCGTTCCCGTAATGGTAATCTCGTACAACCACTTATTGATCGTGAACTGTGTCATTAGGTTCAACTTAACTCTGTTGCTACGTATATATCATCCACCAACGCTAGTCTCCTTATGTCCATTGCCATGCAGCCTGGTGAAATAGGGGAATAAATCATCTGACGTATATCGTATCCGTTCTGAATTGCGCCGAGGGTTCGACCATGATGTATTGGGTGCTCTTCCTGTCATTTGCATTTGTATATTTTTGTATTTGTTTTTGTTTTGTAACAGTGATGCCTCAATCAACCGAGTAATCGCTCTTCGTCTCATTGCATCGCCACCAGCCCGATCCATTTGAAATCTCCTATAGGCTAGATGCGGGAGCTGAGGACTTTTTATCGCTCCACATGATGAGAGATCATCCTCTGTTGAGTACTGCTGCTCACCTTCCTGGCCCTTACCTCAATTGTAGCTAATTCTTTCCTGGCGTTCTTATAATACAGCCCATGTTCGTATCCCCAAAGTTCATAAAGAGAAAGTTGATCTTGGAATTGAGTTCACGTAAGAAGCCAAAATGAGGAGCGATCTCCTCGTCGAGTGATATCATGTAGTTTGGATCTCAAACTGATTCTTGGCCCCTGAAATCGATCCTCCGTGTTTTTCAGCCCCTTATGCTGGTGAATAGAAGAATCTCAAGCACTCTGCATGCCAGTGAAACTGAATTTTGCTAAGCGGATTTGATTTTTCGAGTGTGGTCGTGGGCTCGGAGCCTGGAGGAAGGCAGCATCTATCTGGTGAAGATTCCTAAAACCGACTTTGTTGTTACAACAGAATTTCCTCCTTCGTATACAAGCGAACTTATGGCAAGCCCAATCTTCCATCAGCTATACTGAAGAAAATAAATCAAACACAGGTAACTTCTTGGTGTTATCGTGGATCAGATGCGGCATAGAAGATGATTTTGTTGTTAGCAAAACGAGGCTCAAAGGAAGCGTTCTTTGCGATCAACTTCACTAACGCTTGCGAGGGAATTTATGGACTTGATGAAATCGCCTGCAGCTTTGTGGAATTCCCCATACCATAAGCTGCCCATGTTCTCATTGACGTGACTCTTCTTCTCCTCTCAGCGATAATATCGCGCAGTAGCAGACACAGAAGCAGAGTCCAATGTTCGTCATAGTGGCCGCCTCTACTTCTTAACTACAGCGTCTTCTGAGATCACCCTGATTTCCACGAGGTCCCTTTTGATTACTTCCTGCCACCTCTAAGTCGCTTCCCTAGAGTTCAACTGCATTTCTCATCAGTAACAGTATCCTTTGCTCTTATCGATCGGCCCATACCACCACAGACTCTGCTCTCTAATTTTCAGCTGTTTAGCGACTGTTGTTGACCGTTCTGACGTTTTCGATACTGAACTGGTATAGTGTACCCAATAGCAGGCTCATTGGACCTCCTTGTTAGTGCGGGATGAAGTTGCTTCTCGTGATTCTTGTTTAGGGAGAAGCTACGCTGTCTGGAGCATTGTGAGCTCATCGGTGTTCTTCTTACACTTCTTCGAGCCTCTATAACATCGCCGATGGCAAATACCCGTGAACTGCCATTCCCCAATCCATCCATGCCGCGTTGGTTCGGACCTTCGAAGCCTCGTCCACATAACCGTTCTGGCTACAATGTTACCGAGCCACTCAAAGTATTAATAGTGTATTTCTCTCAATTCCCATCCTTTTCACGATGAATATGAATGCTTGTCCAATTGGGAGAAATTTCGTTGACGTCTGGGTGATTCCCACACGCCTTTTTCCTATGTTCGAAATTCTCACAACTTAAATGAATTCCATTTCTCAATAAGTTGCAAAGAGAATGAGCGATAAGTGGACCACCGAGATTAGCAAAAGACAAGGGTACCACCTGCAAGCGATTTTGAGGGTTTCTACGGGTGCTTCACAGCCCTTTTAGGTGCTCTTTTATCAGTGGTGAATATGACGAACTTTTTCCACCGAATGTATAGGAAAATCACGATCAGAGGCATGATTCCGCCTTATGCCATGAACTAAGCTACTTTGTGAGGTCGATTCGGTTGATTTAAAGCAAAGCGAACCAGATGCTACGAACATTTTGAGGAAAGTCGCAAGATTCTGAGCGATTCCATACTTTGCCAGTTACGTCATCGGAAATGGACAGTGAGAAATACCTAGTGGATCCTTGGAATTAAATGTGGGAGCAAGATGAAAATGTGGTGAAAAATTTTAACTAAGGTGTAGGCCATTTTTCAACGAAGCAATTAGTAGGACATACATATTGAAAACATGCTTTTTGATCCCTTGTATTCCTCAAAGGTATAATGTAATCTTTAGTTCCTGTCTATTTTGGAGGAGACAATCAAAGGTTGTTTATTCACTGAAGTCCGGGGTTGATTATTTCCCTTAGACCAGACTTCACAAAGCTTTATTCATGATTTCAAGTGGCGTTTTTTGTTTACCAGCTTGAGGTTCCTCCTTATACTTGGAGTAGTAACCTGATGTGTCGGTTCGTGCGTCCGTCGGTCCGTACGTTGCACGAATGTCTATCTATCCACTACACTGACCTTAATCTTGATAAAAATGGTGTTATGGAAAGTTCGCCGTAAACTGAGGCAGTAGGAGTCAAGACTAAGTTAGAAGGGAAGTGGTGCCACGAGCAGACTGATATTAGGGTGTTCCAGGAGTGTTTAGGTTTTTCATGTGATCTTTTTCCGCCACATTCTTTGGATCTTAGCTGACGCGTGCCCTTAATGATACACCATGACCCCATCACAAGTTATGCAAAGTCCTGCCCACTACCTTCCTTTCCCAACTAACAATAGGTTCTCCATAAACTCCATTGAGAAGGTACTCGGGTGCAATCATTCGGGAAAATACGGAGCTACCACTGTGAAAAAACACTTGATAGTGGCGTAGTAAGCTCTAATAAACAGGAAGTGACGTCTCTTCAGGGAAGATGTCGTCAGATTGAAAGTATCCCATGCCGACAGGGAAAATATACTGAATCGAGAAAACGATGGGGGCATAGAATATGATTCAATAGGTTTCAGTGGTGGCCCTAGTAGCAGCTAGACGTCCAATTTCGGGCTCACCTCCAAAGAATGAGGCACATCAATGTATAAATATTCCACGATTGAAAGATGGCTTCGGAAAAGGAACCTCACCCCTTCCCTATAATGCGCAACTCGATAGGTATGCAGTATTTGGAAATAGTTGGAACGACCGGAGGAGGTGATGTATGTAGTGGCAAGTCCGACTACACACGCCCACATGGTGCAGCGCTCGAATCCTGTATCGATACTAGCCCGAGCCACTGAAGCCTTCCATCACTTCGGGATCGGTTCATTCTTACTTTCCCGTCTGGGAGGATAAGAATACTGGCGTATACCTCGGCTGGCCATCGCATCTCATTATACAGGCCACACTATTCAAATGCCTCTACAATTTTGAATGGATGTCGAAGGCGGGGGCGCTTGTATGATTCGGACGTGAAAACAAAGCTACAATTGCTGACTGCAGTAATTGCAATGTACAGGAGTCAATCTGTATCAAGCAGGTGAATAGCTTTAGTGGCAACATCTAACCCTTTTTTAAGCGAAAAATATGAGTTTTTTGGTTTCGTTGATGCCGCTTAATTCGTTTTTTTTTTCATATGTGTAGAGGGGTTCACCTAAAAATCCAAAAAATTGTCATTTCTGATAAAATTAGAAAGTTTATTGAAATCTAAAATTCAAGTTAGAAATTTTATGCCTGTGAACTGGTTTAACCACACTGACATCGAGTCAGATGCATCTACTCCCACGGACTCCAACCCAACGCCCAGTCATCCCATGTCATTATACAGTCATGTAACCAACATGCTGCGTTCCCGCCAACGTTGACGTCCCGGTCGGGTGTGGTGCATTAGGAACGAAATGGTGGCGTCGCGGTGATAGGGGCGTCGCGCGCGAAGGAATGTAGCAGAATGCAGCAGCAGGTAAGAAATACAAGAAGAAACGTTCTAATAGTAGAATTATGCATAAAATAGTGATCGCATATCGATTGAGCTGTATGAAGAACGCTGGAGAACGTCCGTTGCGCGTGTCCGTTGAAGGTAGGTCACCCCGCCCACTTCGCGCGCGGCGCATCACACTGAGGTCTCGAGATGACATTACAATACCACCAAATGTCATTGGAGCAAATGATTTGCATTTGTCTGTGTTATCTTCTCCTTGAACTGACTGCCGTGGACCAAACGCAAAGCGTATGCCCCAGTGACAATTGCGACGGCTGTCAAATATCGCAGGCCGACTCGCCGCGTGCGACGGCTGCGGCGTGACCTAGTTACGACGGACACGCGCAACGAAGCGCACCCGAAGAACGCTAGAGCTGTAATAACGGCGAATGAGTGGTCCGCGATAGCCGCGTGCGGCGAATTGATTTCCCAAAATCGTTCCTAATGCCCTAAGGCAACGGATAACCCTATTTTGTTGAGGAATCTTTCATTGAACCAGAAATCTTCCCGTTTTTTACTGAAAATGATTTCCTTTCTTTGGGTATGCAAGACTTTATAACCCCAAAAAGGTAACTAGTGATGCACTGCTTTCCCTTAGATTTTGAATTCCACCATACCCTTCCTTTGATTGTGATTTTAACAACATTACAGAACGAAGGAGACGATTTTTCGTATTTGAATCTTGCACGTGAAAATGTCTTCATTCGTAAGACAATGGAAACGTTATAAAAAAGGATTTCTACCTTCAAGTATATCTTATCACTTCCCAGATTTTTTCAAAAAACGATGAGGGCACAAACGATGAAAAACACTGATTCCCCCAAAGGGCAATCTGCTTAATGAAATGGTTGTGAATGATAGCGTAATGTAGAGAGTAACAGTGCTCCCTTATTGAAATTCTTTTCATTCTAGAGTTGATCCTGAAGAATTCACCGTCTGAAAGACGGGAAGAAATAGCAGTTCCTAAGGATCAGTATTAGAACATCACTTTTCACAAAATCCACTATTTCAAGGGGTGGACCTGAGCCTACTTTTTTGAAAAAAAAAAAACTTGATGGAGTTAGTCTTACAGTCGATCACTCTAGATTTTTACATCAGTAAGAAATAGCAGTTCCTAAGGATCAGTATTAGAACATCACTTTTCACAAAATCCACTATTTCAAGGGGTGGACCTGAGCCTACTTTTTTGAAAAAAAAAACTTGATGGAGTTAGTCTTACAGTCGATCACTCTAGATTTTTACATCAGTTTATTTGCTATGAATGCCATCCTCCACCTGAAGGAATCTTATCTCAAAAGGTATCATTGCGAACAGATTCTGATGGGCTGAAAGAGGAGCTGCTATTGCAGTCTAATTGGTTCCATAGAGGGTTAAAAGGTGAAAGAGCTGGAAAGGGCACTACCCATCTTCCGCATCGCATGCTACTGCTAGAGTTAAAGGGCATACAGATGTCCTTGTGAAATTGAATGAAAAAAGACATGGAATTCGGATACGGCTCACTACAGGGCTTACATCTGCGAGCACAAAGATCAGACAGGATTGGGGGTCGTTGACGATCGTGCAGTTGTCTGGCCCCCTTAGCACGAAAATCGACCACTTGCAAGTTAGGGTCTAATGGTTCTAATTTATAACATATCATAGCTTATATGTAGCATACATAAGAATCGCACCACGCTCCACTGTAGAGAGTAGTAGAGTTGCAAAGTTAATGACTCTTGTCGGACACGCCTCATGTAGTTTATAGGGGCGATGCCGTGCCTGCGTAGGGCAGACGAACTCTTACAAGCCATTGCCTTTCCAAGGGCTTAGCTTGGCTCGTCCCTGCTTCCTCTCGGAAGTTTAAATGCTGCATTTGCTTGAATATTCAGTTATGTGGCTAATTATGCTGGAGTTTGTCTTTTTGCTTTTGAAAAAATCCAGCATTGATTTTGAAAGAATGAAAGACCCCGCTATTCATAGCATCACCCACTGGATTATGCAAAGAGCGTACAGATGAATTTAGACACTGCTCCTTCCACATTCTCATTTCCTGGCTTTCAGGGCATACCCTACTGGGAGGCTTTAGATAGTAATGGAGCGGTTTCACCGTGCTTTCTTACAAATGTTTCTGGAGATTACATTCGTTCACTGATTTCCTTTTCGAGGCTCTTCGCTCGAAGACTTCCGACCCCAATCTGTTTCGATTACAGGCTCTACTATAAAGAACAAAGCTGTGGGAGTACTCAATCAATCCCGTTCCTGAGTAAGATTAAGCCTTTCCGCATTCGTTTTCCATTAGGTTTTGAAGGCGTACGTCGTCCATAAAATAGCTTTTCATGGGCTTCGCTGTACGTGTCAGAACTTCCGTCCTTCCAGACTAGTCTTGTCCTAGTAAGCCTAACGAGGAATGAAAGGTTGTCGGTATAGTCGAATATCGATTTGGGATTAGATCCGATGAATATGGGTGTGTGATAATGCGCCACTTGTCACTACTCTTCTTCTGCTCTACTTTTATATAGAGGCTTTGCTCTTTTAGGAGAGCCCTACAACATGTGAACCAACTAACGTTGTTACTGAAAAGGCCAGCTGTATTGCATTTTTGCGTCGGCAGCCACGAGGAAAGATAAATCTGGTCATACTCCTCATAACGCAAGTTCACATAAACTCAATAAAGGTGGTCCGCTATGCAGAAAACTGCCAGCCTTCCTCATCCTCCATACCCTCCTTACACGTACTCTACTGCATATCGAGAACTGATTGTCGTTACTGTATTGTATTACGATTCCTGCAACGATTTCAATGCCAGGTGGTGGTAATTGAGCGAGTTCCGTAGACATACCAACAGCACATACCTTGTTGGCTTACTAAAAAAAGAAATAGAGAAACATCATGGCACCTATCTATTTCTTTTTAAGTTGTTCTTTGATTGGGAAGTAAACAACAAGCACGAAGTTACTTCGAAACTTGGGGCACCTGAATAAAGCTCGAGAACTCATCCAGTCGTCACTATGAATTTCATTTGGAAAACAGAAGACGCTCGGTGCAGTGTTACACCGTCCCATGTCATCTAATGTGAATGCCTCCTTCATCTCTTGTAGCCACATCTACTCCCCCACGTGTACATGTACTTCAGAGGAAGAAATTAGTAATTAGGAAGAAGTCGACACCATAATTAGGGTGCAAGTGAAAAATGAGGACGAAGCTGGAGAATGGACTTTGCATGACTCCTTGCGTGCCAGCACATCCAACAGGCCCTTCGGCTCCTATCATTTCGTATCGTATCTTTCACAGTCTAAACTCATTATCTCGTCGGCATATCCATTTGAAGGAAAAGTTCTCATCAGTAGGCAGACTCGACAATACTCTCGCTTAGCTTGGTCCCTTACTACCTCCCTTCTCGAGCGCTTTTCGCCGGGACAACGCCATATGTCGCCTTTTGTGCCAGGTGTGGGTCTTTTTCATTGTACTTCGGTTCAATTTATTAGCGTATCCTGGTTATCGTTTTTCTACCGTAATTAATCTCAACTAAACCTCTAACTGTGTAATTGAATCACATTTTGTATAATTTCAAATGAGCTCCTAATAGTTCTCAGAAGGCATGCACAGCTTTTCGTAGTTTCCGATTTATTTCACCTCAATGAGTTTTCTGCTATATTCTGATGCCTTTTGTTGGCTTTCGATTTCCCGGAAAATTTCGCGGGGTTCGCATTTCCGTGATTGAAGCAGAAAGGCTTGGGCCCTTTATAGCTTATCCGCTATACTCAGTTTTGCGAAGGAGATTATCCCGGAAAATCTTCCAGCGATCGCTTCACCCTTTTCTGGTTGAGGGATGAGGATGAAGAGGAGAGCGAATTGAAACGATGAGTCAACCATGATTTTCGGACCCATTTACTGTCACGGCGCAATCTTGTGAGCTGTGTTTGCACAGGGAAGGGGTGTCGTCAGCGAGTTTGAGAATTTGCCACCATCATTCCTAGGGCATATTCAACAAATCCCAAACAAGGACTATAGCCTATCGAGTAGTAAGCCTTAGGGTGTGACAACGGACTGCCCTTGTCGACCAACAGGGGTAATATTCTCCCCCAGAAGACGCTGCGACTGAGATCCCCTCACCCTTCTCTGCCTACCTTACACTACATCTTACCTCTCTCTGTGGACGGCCTCGCAAGAGACTTGTCAGCAGACCCCACTGTTTATTGAAATTGTTACCGTTGATAATCATAGTGATTGTGTAATCGTGTTAGTTTTGTTATTCTGCCACGATGCAGATGCAAACACCTTCAACAACAAAACATTACTTGGAACATTCCCACCGACCAAGACTTTTCCATGAAGGAGCTCTTTATTCCTATTTAATTCCTTTCTCCCTTTTACTTCATCCACGATCCATTTCCGCTTTCAAATTCGATTGAAGCCTTTTGCTTTCCAGTTGCTATTATTCGACGACGTTTGTCTCAGCGTTGTTGCCAGGGGAGAGCGCCACTCATGCTACAAACTCTACCCGCTTGTAGACCATTTGTCAATCTGTTTATTTATATGTCTACCTTCCTTATCTATTCTTATCTATCTATCTATCTATCTATCTATCTATCTATCTATCTATCTATCTATCTATCTATCTATCTATCCATCTATCTATCTCTTCTAATACAGCAGATAATTTTTTTGGATGACATCATTAGAAAGGATTGATCGGAATAGACTGGCTTGCTTTGAAATTCAGATCTCTAAAGGCGCTTTCATCTGACTTATCCGGTAAACATGTAGTGTGAAAGTCTCACGCTTGAGATTCCAGAGCAAATTTCTTCCGAAAGACGCTTTCATTCCATGGACACAATCATGGTGCTGGGCGAATGCAAAGGGTTCTTATCTCAGGAAATAAAACTGAGATATCGTATATCAGAAATTGTATTCATATGATGAAACACCTGTTCCTTCAGATTACCTTTCTTATAGATGTTTTCCCACGTCATTGACCGGCCTAAACTTGCCACAATTTAGGCTTTCCTGAAAGATGTGGAAAAAGTATCTCAATTGAAACTGGCCTGGATGGATTTGATCCTTCCAGCATAGTTTCCCCATAGAAGGGAGCTACGGTGGGAACAGTACGCTGGACTAAACAAATCCACCCAGGCCACTGTTAGATGTTCATACTAGATGGCTGGAGACAGCTGTGGCTCTGCTCTGTTTCAGAGGAAAACCTTTGAGTCTCTGTCTGCCTTTTCAGGCCGCTCTTAGTCCATCGTTCCCCTAACTTACTTAGTAGTGACCACTTTTCCTTTTTTACTGAATTAGTGGTCCAATCACCAGGTGACAGCTTCTGGTGAGATTTTTTTGCTCTCACTAATACATAGCACAACCTTTTTCCGATGCAAATTAGCTTTTGCACTAGTCAAAGGGGCATTTCCGCGATCAAATTATGCCACCCTACGCTGGACATTGTTAGGCATGTTCCATTTTTTTACATCTACAACCATAGCCTTCGACTTTAGATAAAACCTTTCAATAAAGAAGAGCTACTGTGGCTGCAGTCTGTCAAAGTTTTCGTTGTCATTCGTACATCGGTTCGCTGACCGCTCCAAACTGAATTATGTAGTCATCTTATGATTGTTGGTCGGTTGACTACTAGATTTAATCGGTATCCCAAGTTCGATTTCTGTCGTTCCAGTACTTATCCATGTGGTATTCTACTGTTGTCAGCAAGACTTGAAGCTTTTGCTGAAGCAGCCCTCATTTGAAAGTTTTATTTTCGAAAGTTTCCTAGATAACTTACTCCAAGTGAGATCGTCAACAACGCCCTGCTTGTACACAGCACTTGCAGAGTCCTATTTTCCGACCAACCATTCAAAGGTCCTTTCGAAATTTAGCAGGGTTTGTGAACAACCTGCACTTCATATTTGAGTGCAGGCTGATATCCCTATTTCCAGGCTTCTGCGTGGGTCTCTGCTAATTGCAATCAAGCTTAGCCATTTGGAATGCAAAACTATCTT